>DF357301.1:143938-166925 GCA_000787875.1 Solanum virginianum | reverse complement strand
TCTATATATATATATATGTCTTAATAATCGATGTGTTTGCTGATGCATGAACGTGAACCCTTAGCACTTATTATATTAGGTAGCAAACACAAGTTGCACTCCTTGTCGAGGAAAAAGACTCTTTACCGGTCCATATGTGTTTGCCAAATAAGAAAATATTTGGGTGATTTATTTTTAATAATGCCAATAATGGAAGATATTATGGATTATTATATTCTCTGTCATGTGCACTTCTTAATTAATTAATCCCCTAAACCTCATTAATATAATCATGATTCATAACTTTTCAGGGGGTTTTGGGGACTTGTGAGGAAGTTGCCCTATTTTTTTTTTGTTTATTAATTTGCTGAGAGCTACAAGTAGTTGAATTGATATAATTTTAGTAATTAAAAATTACAACAGTCGCTCTATGTTTATACTTTTGTATGCGTTGTGACTTTGTGAGAAGTTAATTATGATTTATGTGGATCGCGTCTATTTAGAATATGGTTAATTAATGTTGAGTATGCATATCTAAATATGTTTTTATTCTGTTATTAAATGAATTTAAAATAGAATAGAGGTGGGTTCAACAAATTTGGACAACTTTAAGTCAAAATACATTAAAAAGTTTTTAAACTTGTTTCGTAAAATCCATTGACAATGAGATACAATAGTTGAGCTGCAATTCTACAATAGTTGATCCTACGCAAAAGGTTTATCATATGGCTGACAGTTCAAAATAGATTGCTTATCAAGGAAGGGTTGTTGCAGATGAACATCAATAATTGCTGTCTATGCCAAGCTTCAGTAATGGAGACAAACAAACACTTATTTGTTGATTATGAATATGCTACAAAAACACTAGGCAAAAATCAGCTTGACTACGAGAGATGTGAAACCTGTACTGGAGATGATTAAAGCAACGTACTAGAAAAAGTTCAAAAAAGAGCTGACAGTGGCAATACGGGGAGCCATGATATACTTACATTTGGAAAGCAAGGAATTGGAAGCAATTTAAAGGTATACAAACAGTATATGCAAAGACAGTGGGGAGGATCGTACAAGATACTATAGGAAGAATAGAATTATACAAAAATACCAAGAAGACGCATAGATGTAGAAATTTTTGGCAAAAATTATGTAATTAGAGATGAACTTTTGAGACTATTCTTCATTATATCCTAGAATGGATGATGAGGGATAGTGTTCCTCGTTTGTATGTGATTGTTTGTTAATGGTTGGCCCATTATATACTGAAATTTCGAACCTCACTACAGTTGCTGACTGGAAAACAAGATTCTGTATGGGTGATATATATATTGAAGAATGAAGTAGATATTTGGTGCATCAATAGCTCCTGCTGATTGCAGTTTGTACTGGGGAAAGATTAATTCTCTTGAGGAGACTATAAAGAATTTGAGCATTACTTAGCCATTTGTTTATGTGACTAGATGTTTTTTTGTTGGAGGGAAAGTCAAGATTTTAACTTTATGAATTTTGAAATTTATGATGATGATTTTAAGTATTCTTTCTATTCTAATTTATATGATACTTTTTGGATTTTGAGATTCAAATAAATTTATTTTTTATTAAAATTTTTATAAATGGTCAATTATTGTGTCTTATGGTACTTTTTGCGTGATTAGCAAATACATCAATTTCGTTTAAATTTTTTTTTGAAGATTCCATGAGCAAAATATTGATCAAACTTAAAACTGTTTACTTTTTGAGAAAATGAAAAGTACCACATAAATTGAAATAGAGAAAGTAAAAATAATTTTATTCAAAATTTAATATTTATACATATTTATTAATTTATTTACATGCATTTTGTTGTTTGAACAAAATCTATTATCTATTAGATTTGGCCCAACCCATCTGCGAGCTATACTAGCTCTACCCCTGACACAGAGGTTCGGTGCCCTGCAGGTGTTTTATGTTATTGGTTAATGGTAATTTCACAGTAGTTTGTCAAAAATTAAATAAAAATGAGAAGAAATCAAAGTTCAAAGCAATAATATAAAGAAAATTTAAGTTTGTATTCCCTTAAAACAAATTATTTATATTCATATATCTTTTTATATTTTATATTTTCATATTATTAAAATTCATCTCCTAATATTAAAATTTGTGCACTAACGTCATGTTGACATCAGCACCCACCTTCTATGATATATCAATAGGGTATACATATACTAACATGGTATCACAGATGATTAACCGATTAAGCTCAACCCCATATGATATCAATATACCAATAGAGTATCACAAATAATATATTTTCTACTAATTTAGAATTTAATAAATAAGTTTATAACTTTAATCATTTTCTCTTAATTAATTTATTTATTAAAAAAAGAGCTCAAAATTATATGATACTAGGATATCAATATACAGACGGAGTATCACAAGAATATATTTTCTACTAATTTAGAGTTTCATAAATAATTTTGTAACTTTAATAATTCGCTAGTTCTATACGATAACAATATGATATAAATATACCAACGGAGTGTCACAACGGATATATTTTCTAGTAATTTAGAGTATAATAATTTTTTTATTTGTTTCTCATTTATTTCATAAAAAAAAACATAATCTTATATAATACCAGTTGGGCATCAATATACCATCATAGTATCATAGAGGATTGAACTCATTCTATATGATTTCGGTATGGTGTACATATACTGCTGGAGTATATTTCATAGTATTTATGCTGACATCATGATGTCAGAGCGAAATAAAAAAAGAGGTAAGTGGATAAGAAGATAAATAGTTTGGTCTGTGGGTCCATTAAGGGTAAATAGTTTGGATTGAGTCTATTAAGATAAATAATTTCAAATTATGTCTATTTTTCTCATAATATAAAAAAGGGGAATTTTCATAAATAGCCTAGGCTTGAAACTTAATATGGTCAAATGACTATATTTTACATAGTTACACAATATAACCTCAGCTATTTGACCTGAAGAGGAGGAGAGAGGCGAGTGAGATCGAGAGAGGGAGGAGAGAGACAAATTGTATATGTACATTTGTCAAATTGTATAAGTACATTTGTCAAATTGTATTTGTCTATCTGTCAAATAATTGTATACGTGTAATTAATATGCATATATATTTGTATATCTAACAAGCAAGATTGAGAGTAGAGAGGAGAGAGGCGAGCGAGATCAAGAGAGGGAGGAGAGAAGCGAGCGAGAGTGGAGAGAGGCAAACTGTATATGTATATTTGTCGATTTAACTATGTATATCTGTCAAAATAATTATATATATGCGACTGGTATACATTTATAATTGTATATCTACAAGAAATTGCAGAGAGAGAGAGAGGAGAGAGGTGAGAGAAAGGAAGAGAGGAGAGAAAAAATAACAACAAAATCCTAACTATAACTCTAGATTATAATTTTTTCAAACTATAGTTGTATAATATAAATACATATCATATATTTGTCTAATTGTGTTATATTTCCTATGAAGAACATTCATTGATCACACTTTTCGGTCATATATTAAAAAAATAGCCATTCATACACTCTTTGATCATGCTTAAAAAAATAGACATTATAATAGAGTTTAAAGTTTACGAGTCAAACTTAATGACAATGTCTTTTAATTTAATTAGTGGAATTTAAAACTTCATTACACGGAATAAATTAGTTACAACACTTGAAACCGTATATAAAATTTACCAAAAAAAGCACAATCACCCCGCATAATGAAAAGGAAAAAAACCATAAGCACATTTTGATACTATCAAAGACAGAAGGAATCCAAAAAAGGTGAATCAATTAAAAAGGAATATATTTACTACCATTAGCATGTGCACCTGAAAAGTTCGCTGAACTATACGTAAGTGAAAATTAAAATATATGTACACAAAACACATCAATGAATTAATGACTAACAAAATATTATTTTGAATTAAATAGACAAAATATTTATTACTAGAATAAAACTTAACTCTGTTACTCCAATAATAGGATATGAATGAATAAATTTAGTAGGAGCATAAATTCTGTGCTAATCTCTTTAAAATATTTGATTCTGGAGTTGATATAAAAGGGATTATATTCCTCGTCCAATGCCATTTATTCTTTAACCACCTCATTCTGTCTTTAACGGTATCCTGCAATAGTAATTAATCAATAATTAACTCCATTTATATAAACAAAAAAATTACTACTTGAATTTATTTATAGTAGCGATATATAGAAGTCGAAAAATATGAATAGAGGCCAAAGAAGTTCAGGCAGAGAAGATTCATCAGAAGAAGATGAGTTTAATGTTGAGGATCTTAATGAAGAAAGTTCCAATTCTAACACCAACAAATTAGCTTCTAATTGGAAGAATCGGTTCAAATGGCTGCGGAATTACTCTACTCTTGACAACAGTACTACTGTTAGCGTTGGAAATAATAGACGGAGTAGTAGAACGAGCGGGGCACGCAGAAATCATTGCTATGGATATATTATTCATCCTGATAATTGGTCAGTCGTACTAATTTTACAAAGTGAATTGTTCAAAGTTCAACAATTAGATATTTTATATTTGATAACTTTTTTTAAATATGAATTTTTTGAAACTTGAGAGCACGTTTAATGTGATGAATAATGAAGATAATTTTGAAATAAGTTTTCAGATCATTCACATGATAAGTTATCCATGCCTCCCGGATGGAATGATATTCTTGCTATAATTTATCCCAAATAAAAATAATTAAAGGATAAAATAACCACCAAATCCTTTTTATACGTCAATTTTCACGTTCTTGACACTTATAAATAATATCTTTTTTATTAATAAAAAACTTATTCATGAAAATTATACATATACTATATACTACTTCCTACTTCATCTGTTTCATTTTTTGTGGTACCTTTCCTTTTCAGTCCGTCCAAAAAAATATACTTTAAAATATCTTTTTTTACTTTTAATAAAATAATTCTCAATCACACAAGTATTTAAGTAATAATTTATATTACAAGTTTTAAATTTTTTTTTCTTTAAATACCATGTCAAGTCAAAGAATGTCTATGAGATGAATATTTTTTTTATAATACAACCAAACATTCCTCTCCATCCTTTTTTTTTTTTGAAAAAAAACTGTTTAATTTTTAATCCTTTTATATCATTGGCGCCAAGGAAACAACCATTTAACCTCACCACCCATTGCCTCTACACAACGCCACTTTCCGGCATAAATCAGAAATTTTGGATGCAGGTGGTACTTACTGTGGACGCAATTCATTCTGTTATGGGCAGTGTACTCCTCATTCTTCACTCCCCTGGAGTTTGGCTTCTTCAGAGGACTACCGGAAAATCTGTTCCTTCTCGACATCGCCGGCCAACTTGCTTTCCTCATCGACATCGTCGTTCTCTTCTTCGTTGCCTATCGAGATGCCCATTCTTACTGCATGGTCTACGATCGTAAACTCATCGCCGTTCGGTCTGTAAACTCTATCTTTGTTTTTTAATCGCCGATTTTGATTGTACTGAACCCTTGGATAATCTGTATAGGTACTTGAAATCTCGTTTCCTCGTGGACTTGCTAGGTTGCTTTCCCTGGGATGCTATATACAAGGTATTCCTCTTTTTAGTAAAAATCTCCCCTTATTTTACCTTTATCTAGCTGCTAGCAGAATGAAGATCCCGATAAAGTTGGAGAGTTGTGCTAGGTTGAAAATTTGTTCTAAAATTGTGGGACATGAATGGAGCCGAATAGAGACAGAGGATTCAGGGAGTCAGATTCTAACTAATTTGGCATTGAGTGATAGATTGATATATAAATATATTATGGCTATGCTATTCAATACAGATGTGGTCTAGTAAAAAGACAAGGTTATAATAATGTGCTAATGACTTCATAACTGCCGTGGTTATTCTATTTGTGATCTGCACCCCAAAACACCAAGTTGTTCTTGTTATCTCATTTTCTGCATTCGAGTAAATTGATTGCCTTACAACCTTCTCTTCAGAGACAAATGAAGTGATCACAAACTAGTTTCTGTTTTTTCACAGGGTTAATTGTCTTTGTAATTAATATTTCCGGTTTAGGACTGTCTATCTACCAAATGTGAAGAACTCTCCCCTTCTACATTACCATTATATAAAAAAAAAAGGTGGAGGATTCTCCTTTTCTTTATGAATTTCTGTGTTAGTTTTGCATTCTCATCTTTTTCTTCTTTGTTGAAGTGTTATAATCCTCTCCAACTCTGTAAAAAATCATGTTTGAGCATTAGACAATGGTTATCAACTGAAATCTTGGTGAATCTGATGACTTTGAAGCTTGAACGTTAACTCTACTTATGCTGGATTAAGGACAGTTGTGCACTCCATTTATTCAGTTTTCGATGCTGTCAATAGCAACTTAAATGAATCAATGTGCTGTTCCTGTGAACAGGCTAGTGGCGGAAAGGAGCCAGTTAGGTATCTGTTATGGATTAGGCTCAGCCGAGCCCTTAGGGTGACAGAATTCTTTGAGAAGTTGGAGAAAGACATCCGTCTGAATTATCTGTTTACAAGGATTATAAAGTTATTTGTTGTCGAACTATACTGCACTCACACAGCTGCCTGCATCTTTTACTATCTGGCTACTACATTGCCTCCATGGGAAGAAGGTTATACATGGATAGGAAGTTTGAAGATGGGGGATTATGCCTATGCACATTTCCGAGAAATTGATCTATGGACCCGGTACATCACATCATTGTACTTTGCCGTTGTTACAATGGCAACAGTTGGTAAGCTATTTTCCTTTTGTATGTCAAAGTTCAAATTATATCAGGTTGTTGATTTTATCAGTCCAGTTCGATCTATTCATTTTTATATAAATTTGTAAAACAATGTTCATATTTTACTCCCTTTTTTACTTGGCAGTAATAGAGAAATCTTCTAGATTCATCTCAATCTCAAGGGCGTATCTTCTGAATTTGATTACTTCTTTGCTTATTGTTTACCGTTCAAAAGGAAAATTGAAGAAAGTATTAGCAAAGTTACTGAAGGAGAAATGCTGTTAAATTTAGTGTCTCAGTTTATTAGGAATTACAGTTGAGATTTAATTAGGCCTAACTAATCATTGTAATTCATTTGACAGAGAGTATTAGTTATTTGATACAAAGGCCACAAGTCACACGAAGCCATGCTTCAACAGTTCTGTTCAGAATCAAATTTTCATTCAGTTGCTGATATTGAAAAATTTAGATGCAATAGGATATGATTTTACTGCAATTGCTAAGAACTCTGAGTTATTAGCTGTTCTGTGACCTACACCATTAAATATAGTAGTTAAAGGAATTTAGCTCTTGTAATATTCCACCACTCAGCGTATCATCTGGTATCATGCCTAATATATAGAGCTGAAGTCTTGGATCTTCTGTTATATACAGTCCCAAGACTGGTAAAGGTGCTATTAATTGGTCTGTGCTGATACACAAGATAACATTATAAAATAGTCTCAAATAATCATAAGTAGGAAGGGATTGTTAATGAAATGAAAATAATGTCTCCCTTCATTAGACATTTTACATCAAAAGCTTATGCATACATTTTAGGAATAATATCTGGTTCTGGTACTACCGGCGCCTATAGGTAATACTACCTCTGTCCCATATTATATGAGCATCTTTCTATAAATATTTGTCCCATATTATATGAGCACTTACTAGATTAAGATAGAATTAATTATTTTTTCCCATTTTACCCCCACCATTAATTAGTGCATTAATAATTTTTTCTAACTTAATTTAATGTGTATTGATATAAATAAAGGGTAAAATGGTAAAGTTCACTAGTACATCAATGATTTCTTAATAACCGTGTAAAATGGAAGTGCCTATATAATATGGGACAGAGGGAGTAGGTTCTAGTTAATTCTTAGAGAAGCATGAACTTGGAAAGGTTACTTTTCTTAAAATCAGGATCTGAGGTTAATGCAATTTGTTGTTCTCTTATGCTATAGGTTATGGAGAAATTCATGCAGTCAATGTAAGGGAAATGATATTTGTGATGATCTATGTCTCTTTTGACATGATTCTCGGTGCCTACCTGCTTGGTAACATGGCAGCATTAATTGTAAAAGGATCCAAAACTGAAAGGTTTAGGGATAAAATGGCAGATCTTATAAAATATATGAACAGAAACAAGCTGGGAAAGAGCATAAGCAAAGAGATCAAAGATCATGTCAGATTACAGTATGAGAGCCGTTATAATGAGTCTTCTGTTCTACAGGATATTCCAGTTTCAATTCGAGCTAAGGTATTGGAAGAAGAATTTTATCTTTTTAGTCTTTACAATATCTTGCTCATCGGCCCCTGTAACCAAAGGAAAAAGAAGTATCAGGGAAAGGCGATGTAAAAAGTAGAAGTATGATTGCTTAGAGTGCTGTTGCCACATTATATGGTTCTTCTTGCAGATTTCGCGAAAGTTATATGAGCCCTACATCAGGGGAGTCCCACTTTTCAGAGGTTGCTCGCATGAATTTATAAATCAGATTGTAAGTTCACTTAACCACAAAGAAAAGGAGTTCGAAATTCTTTCACTCTGTATTAGTTTATAAAAGTGTGTGCGGTTCACTTATTCTTGCATCTTCGAGGAATAAATGTGGAGTCAAATCCTTCTATCAATTTCTGCTTACATCTCATCAAGCAGCTTTTTATAATGTGAGCCAATCTTGCCTGGTCCAAGTGGATATCCACCTCTATCTTAAGAACTGTTTGATCTACTGATGCATTGATCCTTTTTTTGGGAACTTTGGTGTTCGTGTCTGCTTGCACTCATTTCGACTGTTCTACCAGACGACTAATGCATTTCTTATATCAGGCCGTTTCCAATTTTATCAACAAAAGAGTAACAAAATAAATTCATCCTTTATCAAGTCCATTTCATAGTGGTCGTATAATAGTTATGTCCTTTCAGCTTGAAGCAGACATGTAAATAGCTAGGTGAGTTGAAATTAAATGCAGCTCTTTTCTCACAAACTCGCCATACATCTTTAAGGAAGCTTTGTCTGTCCTTTAGAGCTTTATAAATTTCTATTTGAAGTTCTCAAGTTCTTGTTTCAAAATGTGAATCTTGTCTGCAGTTTTATTCCTCAAAATATTGCAACAGCCAACAGTTTTTTTCTAATCTTGTTAATGACTAGTCCAATTTTTATGATTCATAATGTTGATTAGGGTGTGTTGTTTGCTAACATCCCCGAAATTGAAGCTGATAAGAAGCAGTTGTGATAATGTAAAGTTTATAGTAGTGAAGAGTCATCCTCACCAAATGTTCTCCTTTTGTAGGCAATCAGAGTACATGAAGAATTTTTTCTTCCAGGGGAAGTGATTTTGGAACAGGGTAGCATGGCAGATCAACTGTATTTTGTCTGCCATGGTAAAGTGGTATGACTCCATCTTTTAAATTCTATATTCATTTATAACCAGATGCTAAAAGGAACAGCTCTTAAACCTAGGCGGAGAGGCAAAATGGAAGTAATAGTAGCTATAGCAATTAGAGACAGAAGTAAAGTCCAATTAAAAAAACTGAGAGGAGAATGAAAGACGAAGGGAAAAAAGAGAACAAAGAAATAAACAGCAAACAGAAAAAAAGATTCAGCATGTAAAGTTTCTGTTTCCTCCTCCCCTACACCGTGAATATTTTGTCATTTGCAGTATCTTGAGAAAGTTGGGTTGGTCTCCAGGTTAAAATAAAGTACTTCCAGTTTAGGTTGGGAAAGGTTTTTTTTTCCCTTGATACTCATGGCTGGTTGTGATCTTCATTTTGGTATTCCAAAATATAGAATATGCACAAGTTAGAAACTTTTTTGATGCAAAGAAATCGGAAATAAAGTAGAGGCAGAGATAGACCAAAAAAGTTGGAATAGTCTCCTACAATTTAAAGAAAATTACATCTTTGCTATTTTGCTTGCACCCATATTTATAGGTGGAGTAATTTTCCAAACAATGTAATTAGGAACTCTTATTTGAGTTTTTCTTTTTCCAGAAAATACAAAGTTTAGTCTAAATCTGGTTCTCATGCAAACAAATTTGAAATTAAATAGATATTTTTGTGAAATTAGTGGATGCCTGTTGCTGATGTTTAGCTAGCCAAAAACCACATAAGCAAAAAACTCCACTACTCTGTCATTGCCCAACTCTCCCCTTCATTTGATGGTGAGGAATGAGTTATCCATGTGAATATGTGGGAATATAGAACAGAACTACAGACACAAGTATGGGCTTATGGCTATTATCTCATCTGAAATAGTGGCTCATAAAAATACTATGAATAACTTCATTTTTGCAGATACAAGGCAGTTAAATTAGTGATAATAAAAATCAATATGAACTTGAAGGGAAAGATTTTACAGTGCTTTAGTGAGCTGTCAAAGAACTTAACAGGGTCTCAATTACAGTAAAACCTCTTTATAACTACATTCTTATATAACACTACTCCATTGTAAAGCCAAGTTTTTTTCTGGAACCAATTTTATGTTGTATTTCACCTTTCTATAACAAATTTCTACCTGTAACAACAATCATCTTTATAGCAGTACGCTCTTCCTACAGTTACCCCCTTATAACAGCCTTACTCAAATATTAATTATTTTAATTTGCCATTTTCACACTTTTGTTGCTATTCATTCATTTTCCTAATAAAGAAAGCAACACTAAATGCCTTATTGTTATAAAACCACATATAGAAATAGAATATCCAAATTGACTAATGATAGGTCTAGCAGTCAATGATAGGTTTAGCATTTTGACCAAATATTTTAATAATTTTATACATTACACCAGTTTTTACAAGGAATATTAAATTGGTAAATAAAAAATTTCCATTGGAACTTCTGTGCATATTTGTATTCCATTAGAGAAAAGTTTATCTTGTAAGAGTGGAAAATTATAAGTGATGTATTAGCTTTTTTTGAATTTGAACTACTGAAATATGAATACTTTTTGAGATTTTAAATTAGTTTTTTTTTTTATTAACTTGTATTACATTAAAAAATGAAAAATTAGTTTTTTTGCATCTTTTTTGTCTACACCAGACAAATAAGATTTTAATGTCACAAGTTGTTACAAGTGTATAACAGTCAATCGCTATAAAAACAAAAAATATCGGAATAAACGAGACTGTTCTATAGAGATTCGACTCTATAAACTGTGGCTCATATTTCTATTCTCCACAGGAAGAACTAACAAAATCAGAAGAAAATGAAACTGAAGAATCTCTCCTGGATCTTCAAACTTACAACTCTGTTGGTGAAATTTCTCTTCTTTGCAACATTCCTGTCCCTTATACAGTTCAAGCTTCTGAACTGTCTAGACTACTACGAATTGATAAACAAGCTCTAGTGGAGATTCTGGGAATATACTTCTCTGATGGGCGTGTGATCATCAATAACCTCCTTGAGGTATGGTCATTTTGTTTTTAATCTATTATTGTCTTCCAGATTTCTTTCTTTTTTTCCTTATCCAAATGCTATGTTTAACGTTAAGCAACTAACTGGACATAGGTGTTTGGAAAGGTAATAGTTTTTCTTTTTTATACAATGTTTGAGGTGATTTTGAACATTTGGAAAATACAGAAAGGATTTGGAGGCCGCGTATTAGGATAGAAGGTTAGTAGGGGTAAAGTGTTGTCTTGCCTTGTGACGATTTTAGGTGTGTCATAGGACTAGTCGTGCTATTATGGTTGTGTTGTTATTGTTCTTCGATTATTTTGCTACTTTTATTATTTTTTCTTGTAGAATTGACATTGCTCTTTTTTAATCGTTATTATGTATATATTGTTTTCTTTTTTCACTTGGGGTGTATACATTTGAGCTGAGGGTCTTTATGAAACAACCTTCCTATCTCCATGAGGTAGTGGTAAGGTCTCCATACACTCTACCCTCCCTAACCCTTCTTTGTGAGATTTCACTGGGTATGTTGTTGTTGTTGTTGTTGGAAAATACAGAAAGGGGCATTTACATCTTATGTGATATTTGGAATTTCTCAGGGAAGAGAGTCAAGCCTTCGGAGTAAGATATTGGAGTCAGATATAATACCAAATATTGCAAAACATGAATCTGAGCTGACCATGAGGTTGAACTGTGCTGCTCATGACGGAAACTTGTATCAAATAAGTCATTTAATTGATGCAGGCGCAGAGCCTAATCGAACTGATTATGATGGAAGATCACCTCTGGTATGTATTTTTAGCTTATGTATGTGTTGAGAAGATTCTGTCTCTGCTCAGAATTTCCTCTCACCTTAGTATATTTATAGCTTGTTTCTGTTATATGAAGCTACCGAATATCTATGTCAAGGTCGTTTATAAGTAAGTCTTAATAATATGCACATATTCATCTTATCATATAGAAGGCTATGGCATACAGCAAAGGTGGATTAGAGTTATATGCTGTTAAAGTAGGTTAGTGTGATGATGACAGATGTGCACCATTTTTTACTAGTTCTATGGTATTATATGGTGGAAGAAAAAAGAAGGTACTAGAAGGAGAAATAACACACTTTTATGTGTTAACAACCTTGAGACTATTTAGGTAGTCATGGTTATCCTAGATGCTTTGCCTTACTTGTTAATGGGTAAAAGTATAATGAGCAACTACTGACAGATTTAGGACAAACCATCATCGCTAGCGGAGAAGCAGAGCAAGGTCTTCAGTACTTTTTCTAAGATGTATATTTCCATTCCCACTGATGATGTCATACATATAAATAAAGAGAACAAGCTTGATAATCCATTAGGAAGTGCTTATTTAACTCAGTGGTTCAACTTTATGGAATCACAACAGGAAAACAATGTGATACTTAACATTAGAATCTTGCATCATATAGTTTCCGATGACCTTTCTGTGACTGGAAGTGACAATCAGAAAGGTTCTCCTTTCTTCTTCCTTCTTTGATAAGTACAGTAAAAAATTTATTTCACCGTTAACTGCACAAAGGTTGTGCGCAAGTTACATCATAGCTATTACATAGAAAATTAACTAGATCTGTATGTAATTAATAAGCTCTAACATCTTGTATAATTCAAAAGACCTTCCATGTTGCACCAAGATGCTAAAGACAATTTATGCATACATAATTCTCATATCTGGCTCTGGTTTGCCTACAAGTACCTGTGATTCTTTTATCTCCAAACAGACCACCAAATGCAACCTGGGATGGTTTTCCAAATTTTCTGTTTGCATTTGTCTACACCTCCTCTTTTCCAACAGAGAAGTAATTCCTTGAATGTTCTAGGCATGATCACATGACCCTAAAGATATCAAAAAACATATTCAACAACTGAAGAACAGTCTCAATGTAAGACTGAGTTTAGATGTTTCTCAACAGTTGCTTATAGATTTATAGTAAATCCAAACAGATTTTGGTATCTTTGTTAATACCATTTTCTTTTCGTATCTATGAAGGTGTTGGATATAGTTTTATTTCTTTGGTTGAAAAGGTGCTGATGAAGTCTTACTTGGTATGGTGTAAATACAGCATCTAGCTGCATCCAAGGGACATGGAGATATTGCAGTTTTCCTTATCCAAAAAGGAGTGGATATTAATGCTAGAGGTAACTTCTTTTTCCTGTTTCATGTTTACCTGGGTCACCTCTTGAATTCTTCAATGTAGTTTTCAATTCTCTCCCTAAAAGGATTCTAATAGAACCTTCTCTTAACAGATAATTTTGGCTACACTCCATTGCTTGAAGCAGTCAAGAATGGTCACGATCATGTGGCTTCTTTGCTGGTGGAAGCAGGGGCACTACTAGGTATAAATAATGATGGGACTTGCCTTTGTGAGGCGGTTGCAAAAAGAGATCTAGAGTATGTGAGAAGACTTTTGGCCAACGGCATCAATCCTAACTCCAAAAATTATGACATTCGAACACCACTTCACCTTGCTGCATCAGAAGGGTTGTTTCCAATTTCAGTATTACTGTTAGAAGCTGGGGCTAGTGTCTTTGCAGTGGACAGGTACTTTTAGGAACTTAATTCACTTATCTTAACAAGAGAATAGAAGGAGGTGTATTTTCCTTCTCTTATCTTGCTTGCAATCAAATATGATCAAGTTTATGAGTAGAAGAACTGCACATTATATCTATTGCAAGTTCATCTGTCCTCTAGACCTCTAACATGTATAAATATTCATGTCTTTGTACCTTTTTTTTCTGTGGCCATCTTGCACACTTTTGATGAATAAATGCTCCATTATAAGCAGATCATTCTTTCACATCTGCTTTACCTGAAGTCATTTATGTAGCGATCAAATTTTTGTTTCATTCGCGAATTTGTTGTTTGTCTCTATGTTACAGCGTAAATGATTTACTACCTCAATTGAGGATCTTTACAAGTGAATGGTCTTGACAAGTAGGCTTCTGATAAATGCTGCTCTATTTTTTACATTTGCACTCAAGAATGCACAAACTACTTTTTAGCCATTTAATTGACTTTTCTTTTTTGTGTCACAACTTTTAAAGACATTTTCTTATGATATGATGTCTAAATCCTTGATTTGCTACTAATTTAGCATAATTTATCATCTTCTTGAAGACTCAAAATTGTTATTTGCATATGTATTGATAGGTGGGGAAAAAGTCCACTTGATGAAGCTAGAGTGGGTGGAAACAAGAATCTTATTAAGTTACTGGAAGATGCAAAGGGTAGTCAATTATCAGAATTTTCTCCAGGCTTTGGTAGAAGTCAAGGTAACATCACAACCGAATTCTTCTCTATGTATTAAATAAATAGAGGGCCCCTTGCAAAAACCAAGTCCCTATTAAATAACACCTTTTCATGAACTTCCACACAATGAGTAATGGGGCACCAATCAAACGGATTAAGTTTCCAGTATCAGATTAGTTCTTAACACATCAAAGAGTTAATATCAGAGTCAAGAGTCAAGTGACTAGAATTCTGCAGAAACAAATTAAGATAAGTGTAAAGAGAATGCAAGTGTTGGCAGTGATTTAGGGAAACTCACATTCCTTGTGAGCATATATTTACCACATGGAGTCTCCAGCTCCTGAGATTTTGAAGTTTTCCTTAATTATTTAACTTTAGTCAATAATGGATCAGATGAAAATTGCTTTACAACAGCTGTTTTTAACTCTTCAGAGGTTAGCCTTATTTTCAACTTATAGACAGAGTCCCCTTGCAACCCTTAAGTTTCCAACTCTAATAGAGGTAATTTGTTGTCACAAACAATTCAAGTGAATAGAAAGTTTATGAAACCTGAAAACACAAGTTTAAGGGGAAGTTTCATAGTTTAATAGGGATGGCAATGGGGCGGGTTGAGCTCAACCCGCAAATTTTTTTAAACAGCCCCGCACGATGATTTTTTTTTTATTTTCAACCCGCCCCGCCCTGCCCCACCCCGCCCCGCATAAACCCGTCTCGCTTAAATTTTAAAGTTCTTTCATTTTTTAATTGAATTTAATTTTTTTTTGGCTAATTAACGTCTCAACAACTGATTAATTATTTTTAGTTGATATTTTAATAATTGTTTCTTAATCATTAATTAAAAATTTTTAATTAGCATTTTAACAACTAATAATTTACCGGACATGTCTAGTTTAAATTTTAGAAAAAATACCTACTTCAACCCGCCCCGCATCCCCCCGCCCCGCATAGCTTTAAACTTGCTTTGCCCCGCATAGCTCTAAACCCGCCCCATACCCGCCCCGCCCCGTCCCATTGCCATCCTTATAGTTTAAAGATAAAAAAAATGATGATAACTCAAGTTTTGGTGAAAAGATTAACTGTGTTCTTCTAATGTTCTCAGCAAAGGCTTGAGAACATAAGTTCTTGGTCGCTCATTTTAATTTTAGGAAAAAAGGATCATCATTTTGATTTCAAGAACTAAGAAGCCATTGGGTTTACTAAGAAAAGTATTTAAGCTTCAAATTACTAGTGTCAATGGATATGTTCTGAAACTGATTTTCTTAAGTGACCATCTGAAAAAGATATAAATTGATTTTGGTTGCATTAGTGAAAAATGTGCTTCCAGATCGGAAAGTATTAGGAATGGAATATTATCTTACCTAATCTTTTTTATACTTATTTTCTGACAGATTTAAATGTGAAAATCTTCTTATTTTTCTTTTGAGCTTCCAATTTGTTTTGCTCTAAAGTTCTCTTGATTGTACTTATTTATCATCCAATTGCTCCCTTAAAATTTTCGTATATTCTTTATTTTCAAAATAATTCAAAACAACTCCTTCATTATATCCATTCTTAAATGGGCTTCATCACTTCCTGTATTATTCTTCATGCCCATGATCATATGTCGCCTTCATTTCATTTGACTTCAGGGCCTTGATCAATATGCTCATAAGTTATTCACTTTTATTGTACTTTGAGTACTTCTATTTCCCTCCATTCTTGCTCATCAGATGTTTCCTGTTTGCTTCACAGATCTAGTCGACTTGAGTTTACCACTTATATCTTGAGTTTTGTGGCTTCAGATTCTTCAATATCTTCATGCATTTGACTTTACCATGTTATCCCGTATATTAAAGGCGTGTATGGCACTAATAGGTGCATGAATTTGAACCTTTTTAAGTCTTCCCTTTATCTTTGAGCTCTTCATCTGTTGAAACAGAACTATTTGAATTTCTCTCTGTATAGATATGGAACTCTAGTTTGTATGATCTGTGTGTTCCAAGTCTTTAATTATTTGCTTTCCCTCTCATTAACAACCTGAGCTAATCAATATTAGTGGCATGATAGATGGACAGCGAGTTAGATGCACAGTGTTTGCTTCAGAACCTAGGGAACTCAAAGACGAGAGAAGAAGAGGAGTCGTTGACGAGAGAAGAAGAGGAGTCGTTCTGTGGGTACCTCAAAGCCTTGATGAGCTCATTAACACAGCAAAGGAGCAATTAAGAGTTTCATCAGCAAATTGTGTAGTGTCAGAAGATGGAGCCAAGATCCTGGACACAAACATGATCTCTGATGGTCAAAAGCTGTTTTTAGTTGGTGAAAGCACATCAAGTATTTAAAAACAGTACTATTCAACATATTGTAATTTCCAGGCGAGCTCTTAAGAAGGAAACAAACTAAATATAGTTGTAATATGTAATAACTGAATAAATAATGCAGTACTGGAGCCTTAAGTCAGAGCTCTCTGGTAACACCAAGAGTATAAACTTTATCACTGTGATAAAAAGCAGCATGAAAAGCAGTTGGGGTTGAGGAATGAGGAGAGCGCATGATCATCACCTCTCATGTATATGTTTGTTCATGAATGGTGGTTAATCTAGAACTTAGGATCTCTATTATACTATACTCCGTTAGATTAAAAAAGAATGATGATTTGATTCAATGGTATGAAGATTTAAAAAATTAATTTTTTTTCAATCTTAGTGCTTGTGATCTTAAATATGTCATCTGAAAAGATGGAATTAAAATGTTGCAAAAAAAAAAGAAAAAAAATGAGTCATTCTTTTTTAAATGGGGGGAGTATTAGATTGTGTGATCACCTCAACTAGAACTTTGAGCACTTATATTTTATAAGATTAGTTTAAATACCTACGGAGCAAAAAGAGGAGATAAAATTTAATTCTTTTAGATATTTTATCTAAAAAACTCTATTCCTCTATGTTTTAGAAGAGGTATATTCCGACAAATTGAATAAAACTATTATTCTAATCTAAACTCCAAAAGAATATATGTGATGATTTATATGAATTAATTTGAAATTAATTCTAGGGAAGAGAGGTACATACAAATTAATCATGCGCTAGAAATCAGATTTGAATTGGTGACAACCTATCCCTCGAATTATAACAACTAACAAATATACACTACTACATATGTAAAGACTCTCTCTAAAGAGTAGATTATATATAATGTTCATTTTTCTAAGGATTCTCACTCCTCTTTGAAGGGTGGATGATACACTATGTTCATTTAGAGGATTTCTTTATTAAACTCATTTTTTTTTAAAAATATATAAATATTGTAGTATGCTACTATGGAAAACTTGTGCTCTTATTTTCTGTCAAATATAGGGAAGAACAAGTGCATATACCAGAAGTATTCACGAAGAAAAGGTAGGAATAGCGCCGGCTAGCCCTTTTGGCTTCGGGCATTGTCACCAAGTTTTAGCTATGGAATTAGAAGCTTCATAATAGCAACTATTTTTCCTATTACAGGATACTACCTCCAGTGCCTTTTATATGTCGTCCTTACCGTAAATATATGGTTCTTAATATATGTCATTTCACGAAATAAATAATATTATTTTTTTAATTTTATCCTTGATAGTTAATAAACTTTGAAAAGATATATTTGACCAATTAGAAGAAAGAAAAAAATAATAGTGTACATTAATAAAGGTAAAATAATAAAGTCATTTTTTTGTGCAATCACAAAAGGTAATATATAAAAGGGATTAGAGAGTTATTACAAGCGGCTATTTGTGAATTTTATCGGAAAAAGGAGCATCTCGGGTCAAAGTTGGACAATCCAGGCCCAGTTGTAGGCCCAGTAAAACTAAACTATTTTCTTTGGGCCTTGCTCGAGTTAAAATGAAAATAGAACAGAGCCATCAACATGAAGAAAGGACTTTCCCTTATCCAATAACATTAGAAAGGATGATGAGTTTCTCCATCGCCACTCCTCCTTCAAGTATCAACTTTGCTTCCAAGATAAACCTCGGAAAATCCTCCTTCCATGGCGCTCAAATTGCTCAAGTCTGTCCGGTTCATGCTAGAACCGCGCATTCTATGACGACAACTCGCTCTTCTTCATCAATGGTGGTGAAAATGGCAAAGAGAGAAGAGGAGTTGAAGGAAATTCGAACCAAAACTACTGAGGAGCTTCAGGAAGAGATTGTTGACCTTAAAGGAGAGCTCTTCATGCTTCGTCTTCAACGATCAGCTCGTAACGAGTTTAAGTCCAGCGAGTTTCTCCGGATGCGCAAAAGGGTAATGTTAACTCTCCTTCTTTTCTGGTTTTACTGTTTGGCTTACTTGTTAGCTCCAGCTACAAAATGATTATGTGAATTTCTATGTGATTGTGGTTTTGTACAAACTTGGTGTGATTTTGTGTTGGCAAATGTCTCTGTTAAATGATCGTAGTAATGGAATCTGTAGTCTGTCATCTCTTTAAGAATTTTGATGTCACATTATTAGCATTAGTTAGTATATTGCCACATGTTTGGGTAAAAGTAGGAGCAAATTTTGAACAATGGCATAAAACAGTGCCAAAATTTTGGGATCACTTTGCAGTGAAGAGAGAATCCTTATATGTCTGGAGGAGTTTCATCTACATGGTAGATTCATGCTTTGCTAGTTTTAAACATATGGCGTTGTAGTTCCAGAGGGAACATAGTTAATATCTTGTCCAGTGCAGCAATTAATGAGGCTGTTGATGGAATTTGCTCGCCTAAGATGAGGATGAAGAACTTACAGCAATTTTTCTTGTAATCTGAGAAACATTTTTGGTCCTTCTTTAGATGTTTCAGCAGCCTCTTCTTTGTTATGTGGATATCCAAGGTGTAAACATGGTGGGTGTATGTTTTCCCAACCATTCCTTGGTCCCAAACTTGACAAGAGAGAGCAAGGTTTTGAGTTGCTGATTCCAAGTTTTTTTCTACTATGAGTGTTATAAGTAATACAAGTGCTTTCGCTCATTGCACATATGAGCATGTGCGAACTTTCCTATTCCAAACTATAATGAAAGTGAACTTCAGTCAATGAACTGAAAGAATGAACTCAATTTTTATGTGAGATCATCAGGATCTTTGAACATAGTAGATTCAACCAAATTTCAGTATCAACAACTTGAGCAGCTTAATAGGTCTGTTTGAAAAGGGTTTTCTGATCTTCATGTTAATTGTCTTCTATTTATTTTCCTAATTTGAAGTTTAATGTGTGTTTGCTATCCAATCCTTGTGTTTGCAAGACTGTTGTTCTCAGGAATCTCAGCATAACACTCCTGAGGTCCTAAGATGAAAAGTAGTCAGTTCTCTTCATAATGAATAGAGGGATATCACCTCCTTCGTCACAAAAGATTAGCACCAGTGCTGATTGAAAGTAACTGTTTGTTTTGTTACATGTAAAAGGGGCTTACCTTTTCAGGTTGGATTATATTTTTGGTTTCAGAACCAAAATAATGGCTGCTTAGTCTTCCATCATTTTTCCTTGTTTTCATTTTAATGTTTTTCTGGTGTGAGTTTCTTTTCCAGTCCCGAAAGGGATGGATGGGGATTTTATTATCTGAGTTCTGAAATGAGTAGTGATGTCTTCAAATTCTTGAATGCATCTGGTATTACTGTAATCGTAATCTTTCACCTGTCGCATGTGACCATGAGCAATTCCACTGCTTATGTTACTTTACTTTCCTGTGATTTCAGTCACTTTCATTTTCTATTGCCTTAGATTTGGTAGATACACTTACCTTTTCTCATGTTTAACTTCTTAATCTGATTTAATTTTGTGTCTGGTGGTCTGGCTTTCGTAATCTGTCAGATTGCTCGGATGCTTACTGTTAAACGGGAGCGTGAGATGGAAGAAGGAATTAACAAAAGGATATCTAGGAAGCTTGATAGGAAATGGAAGAAAAGCATTGTTCCTAGACCACCTCCTTCTTTAAAGAAATTGCGAGAGGAAGAGGCAGCTGAAGAGGCTAAGGAATCTGCCTGATTTTAACACGTTTTCACTGGTAACTGTTATATTTTCATCTCTCTTCTTTTCTCATTTGGTGCTCCTTTCAGGTCAGGAAGTACAAAGTGATCTTTTTTTTTTTTTTTGTTGTAAGGCTATTTGTTTTGCGGGATGATTATTCTTGGCATGTATTTCTAATCCTTGATATGGTGCCATTTCTCTTCTTGTTAAAATTGTGTTGTAATGGTAAATCTTATTATTTTATTTGATAGAGTAGCTAATGTTGTGATTCTTTTCCTGAATTTCCAGTTACATGCTACCAGACAATATAGTCAAATTTTAGATGAACAGTATAGTCAACCCTCAGTTGAGTGAATAACATTTTACCTCTCAACAGATGAGCAATATAGTCAAAAGACAAGGCTGAAGCAAAGAGAACTGTTGTTATTGTTGGTGAAAAATAGACTAATACTTTATAAGTGATAGAGGTTGCTTTCTTTATGAGTTGAGCATACGGTATTCGGAAGAAGGTATTGAATGTCAAATTATGCTGAAAGACTGAGACCTATGCCTAAAACTAGAACGCTGCTGTATATTTTAGACATTTCAAAATAGAGCCATAGTTTACTTTTGATGGTCGTAAAAAAACTTTTTTCAATTATCGAAAACAGACTCTCTACCTCCCAAGGTTTGGTATGGTGATGGTCTGCGTTCTACACACTACCCTCCCCTGACAGCTTCTTTCAACTATCGAAAACAGACTCTCTACCTCCCAAGGTTGGGTATGGTGATGGTCTGCGTTCTACACACTACCCTCCCCTGACCCAACTTGTAGGATTACACTGGGTATATTGCTATTGTTGTTGTTGTACAAGGATATATCCTGAGGGTTATTGCTCCCAGATATTGATTTTGATGTGTAGTTCTGGTGTAAGTTTCATTGTTGTCCGTTGTTAGTTAACATACAGATAATGCTTTTCATTATTTTTTAATTATTGAATAAGATGCTTATGGGTTTTAATGATAGTCTGAATCTCATTTTAGTCAGATAGGGTATAGCTCCTTCCTGGAAAGACAAGCTCCAGGTGGAATGCAAACATGTCAGTTACTAATGAACACCCTTTGTTTATCATCCCAAACTGCTAATGAATATCCATTGCTCCCTCTCCTCCTCATTTGGTTCTCCTATATTTGGCAGACAAGTTGGCTGAATTTAATACCGCGTCAATGCTTCTCTTTAATGCCGATATCCGTAAACTAATCGTTGAATAGTGTGAAATATTTAATACAATGCAGAACGCAATGATGTTCGTTGACATACTTGCTACCGCCTCATAAAGATGCGTGAAATTAATGATGTTTGTCTTTTAATAAAGTCAAATCTTCAACCACTGTAATGCCAAACGCCTCAGTTGGGCGTTGGGAGATGGTAGGTTGGGTTATCTCACCAAGAGCAAGGTGGTGGACCTGTCACATTGGGCATGCCCAAGTTCCTGATAATCATAACATGATTGTGAATGTTGAACAAGGAACCTCAATAATCAAGTATTAAATCATAAGCTTTATTAAGATGCAAATATTTTTTTTTTTTGGTATTATTACATTGTGAGTTCATGCCTTGTGATTATGACAAAGTGATAGAGCATAGGAATATATTTCCAAGCATCTAAAGAACAAAATAGGGTGATAGTTTGCCAAGATACTATTTTGACCTTATGTTGTGCCTATTTTACATTAACTGATAATAATATTGAAATGGAAAAGATATGAAATGTTTTAGTTCTGGGACGAGTCACCAAAAATGCTTCTCAGAATTGAAGAACCTTCGTTCCCATCACTGTTGTTACCACCGCCTACAAACCCCTGCATGATAGTTTGACCAACCTGCTGAGCTGCAACATCCACGAGTCCTTGAACTGCAGCATTCATAAAATCATTGTTTGTCCCAGGAGACTGCATGTATTGCTCAGGCCTCACAGATCCTTGAATTAGAGGAGGTTGCATGCATTGGTGCTGTGGGATTAAGCCTGTACTTGTACTATGGAGTAATGGATTTGGCCTTGCTTGGGCTGTACCCAGACTGGGCAGCATGTACTGATTTGGGATTGCTTGTCCTGATAATATGGGAGTTTGTGGAAGCTGGTTGCCCATTGCACCTGAGCTTGCACTATGCACAAACTGATTAGGCCTCATTTTTTCCACCATAGGAGGCTGCTGGAACTGGTTATGTGAACTTGTTGCCCCAGGGAATGAATGGTGATGTTGGAGGATAGGTGGCCCTTCAACCACTGATATCGAGGCAGAATTTGAACAATCCAAATGAACATCAAAATCACAAGCACCACATCTATAAAGCCATTGCTTGATTCCAATCTTTTGGCATACATCACAAGTGGTATCAGAGCAGTCTGTCCTC
>DF357301.1:128320-142402 GCA_000787875.1 Solanum virginianum | reverse complement strand
TTTCTTATTATACTATTTGATGATCGAGCTGGCTTGACACGAAATATAATTAAATTAATATTATTATTGATATTTTAAAACTCTAAATCGAACTATTATTATTTTAAATAAAATTCTATTAATTTGCAAATATAATAAATTAAAACATCTCTTTTTAGTATAAGAATCATATACGATAAAACTAAAGAAATACTGATTTACTTATATTGGTATAAATATCTAATCGATTAAGTTTTTACCAAATTGTTGGTGTCGCAACAAGAAAGACTTTTTAATAGGATTTAATTACATAGACGAAAATTTATATCAATCTATCTACATCTTCTATATACTATATTAAAAGTATGAAACTCCTTAGAATATTGTTTGAACTTTTTGTCTTCATTAAAATTTCTTCTTTAGATAAAATCGTCTTTTTATTATTTTTTTAATTATTATTTAATTATATTTATAATATTAACTTATAAAATATAAAAAATAAAAAATTCTAGCCATGAAAAGAATCTTAAATCTTCCTTAATTATTATCCAACGAGGTACACGCTTGCATCTCGTGCAAAGGTGTATAGCAAGACTAGTATAATTAAATTCAACTACTCTATTTCATGTGGTTATTAAATTCTAGTCTACCTTAAGTGAAATTACAAGTTACCCCATAAATACTTAATCCATCTGGAGGATAATATAGTACTTTCAGATAATAAGCAGTGATTAGATTTGAGAAGAAGCTTCTCTTCTTCAACCTTGTCAATTAAGAAATATCGCTGGTGTGAAATAAAAACCACCAAAATTCTACGATAAGAAGAAGAAGCAACAAAGATTCAGCAAAAATGGCGTTACAGTGGATGATACTGACGTACGTAGTAGCAGCAGAGGCTGCCGTAGCAATTCTCCTGACATTGCCATCTCCAAAAGCACTCAAATCTCGTTTCGTTTCCCTAATTTCGCTCACCCTTCAGCCTTCTCTATTCATCATCCCCTTCGCTGGTTTTCAGCTCCTTGGTACTAATTAATACTCCTTTTCTGTTATGTATCTATTGGAATTATATGTAATTTGATGTTTTCTGTTATGATTAGATATATATTGGAAGAATGAGCATCGGTTGATGTGCACCGGTGAGATCTGCACTGCTGCTGAGAGAGACCGCTATGAGAGATCGGTAATTTTTCTGTTTTTGGTTGAAATTTTAAAAGGCGCTGAGTTTTTAAAGGTTGCGTATATACAGATTAAACTGAACTTCATGATTATTAGGTCTAGCAGATAGCATTTTGTTGCACTGATAAACGAGTTGATTGCATTTGTGATTTTCTGATTATGTAAGCTGCTTGTTGGCAGAGGGTCTGCCTTGTTCTCTTTAATGAGACCTAAAAATTGAGGAATTCTCAATATGTGATCCTTGCAATCTTAGTGTTACTGAAGAAACCTTAGGGGATTACACCATGGATTCATCTAGCTCTTCCATCCTCTTTTTGATTAATGTGTGTTGATTTACACTCCTTTCTATTTTCCCCAATCCTTATACTTAACACTTTGTTTGGATGGTTGTTACGTATTGTTTCATGATGTATTGTATTGTGTTGTATTGTGTCGTATGTTATCGTACTATATTGTTCTAAGGACTACAATGTTTGTATAGATTGTATTGTTCTCAGTCATTATATAATGTCATACATACATAATTTGAATGATAAACCTATAAGAAATTGCAGAGTATGTGGTAGATATCATGAAAAGATAGGGTCAATGATAAAGTAGAATCATTAAACAAATAAATAAAGTAAAAATACATGGACCCCTTCCTTTCAGTTGTTGCCAGCGCTTTCCCTCTTCCACTTTGGCCAAATGAGAAGAAGATATTAAAGTAACGACGCAACCACACCAAATCGGTCGTTACACAAAATGAGTCTTTTCATTGTTACCTAACGATGAAACTAAACGATACAATACAATGAAATTTAAGTAACAATCAAAACAAACATTATATTTTAACTAACAATACAATATAACAGGTAACAACCATCCAAACAAGGGGTAAGTTTTCTTCTATAGAGTGGTCCACTAGGCCAAGTTTGATCCAGATGCATTCTTATAACAATCTCAAGTTAATATATAACAACAATTGAATTCACGGTGAATAATATTTGAAATGAAAATATTTTATAGATTTCTTAATACTAATACAGAATAGAACAAAAGCTATTGGATTTACGTGAATCGATACCTTACGGGCTAGTTCCACCCCGGCCAAGTCTCACTCTATTCGACTATCTTTTATTTTTTTTCTAGAATTGGATAGAGGATATAGAATCTTGTGACATTTGCTTAATAACTATGTTTCCTGGACTTGAATATCTTAGTTGGACATTGGTTTTTTTTATGTATAATACGTAAATATGCCCTTTAACTTGGCCTCATCTATCATCTATGCCTTCCAATTCTGTGTGTGCACAAGTAGATACTTAAACTTGGGTAGAGTTGAACAAGTAGGCACACACGTCCTCCGTGGCAATTTGCATCTTACATGGCAATTCATGTCCTACACGGCATCCTATGTAATGTCCTATGTGTATTACGTCACTTAAAACTTTTGAGATCGGAGGATACTTGCTGATTTAAACTTAAAGGATAAAAAAACAAGGGAGTGATTTATCATCTATATTGACTTGCCCAAAATGATCGTCTTCAAATTGGAATGGACTACTACTTCTTAGCGCTGCATGGTTGGTAGAAGTTGGAAAATCCAAATTACTTCAAGCGAATACAATACTCCTACTCTACTACCAATATACGTCACTTTGACTTTTCTACACCGAATTAGTACTAGATAATAAGTAAAGTTGGTTCTTCGGTAGCTCCGATTTATCTGTATAATATAATAAGTGGCATTAAAGGGAAAGTAACTTAGTGGTGTCTTCGTCACGGTTTTTGCATGAACTTATTAGGGGTTGTACTAGAACCAACCTTGGTGAGTCGGTGACACAAAAACAGGAGCAACACGTGCTTATCAAGTGATGATGAAAATATGAGGCAATTGGGGAAAGGAATTGTCATCTTTTAAAAAGTAGAAATTTCGGTTATCTGTTGACAAGTTGAAGGAAACGAGGGGAGATACTATAATTTTTTGTTGTTCTTTTCCAATTAAGGGAAGTGGTGAAAATATTTCATTAATTTGATATCTATGCGTAAATGCATCTAGGCAGAATGAAACCATTAAGTCAAATATCAATGAAGCACTTTGTTTGGAATTCATTTTTCTTTTATGCTTTTCCTTTTTGTGCCTTTCGACTTCTTAATGGGTGAGTTGGCATCAATAAGGAAATACTTTGTGCCTTTTTAGAAATGTGCTGCTTACCTTTCACCTTTTTTGCCACTCGGCCCTTTTTTTTTAATTGTTGAGCAGACTTGTACACAAACATTAACTGAATGGTTAGTCCAAGGATGAATTTACATGGATGTTTCAGGGGAAGCTTCTCTCTCTTTTCAAATCTAAATGCCAATATACAGATTGAGTTGGGGAAAAACATATAAGGATTGGGTGGAAAGAAAGTTTTATGTAAGAGGCTGGGTTGGGCATCATGGTGGGAGATAAATCATCTGATGACTGCTATTGGCATGAAAGGCTTGCAAACTTATTACTGTAACATCACTTTTTATTTCATCTATTTGCATCCATGGATCAAATGCAGTAGATCTACTTCGGTTGATTCAAATATTGAGCTCAGTCTTAGTAATATAATCTACCTGATCCCTGACCCTTCAAAAAAGTCAAGCTCAAATATATGGAAAACCATTCACTACTGTATTTCCTTTCCAAACTTACTCTAATATGCTTTAGTTGAGTCAAGGGTTTTTCGAAAACAGTCTCTTTTCTACCTTTACAAGGTAGAGGTAAGATTTGCGTACCCACCACTTTCCCCAGAGCCCACTTGTGGGATTATACTAATATATGTTTGTTGTTTGTAGAATGTAGATATATGAGGAACCAGAGTCTATGGACTATGGAGTGTCACTTTAGGTCTTTCCTATTGCTTTCATAGATTGACTCTGAGAGACACTGTTCCAAGTATCCCCTTCACCGGTAGCTTGAAAGTTGAATGTACCGACATCACATATGAAGCAGGAGTTGCACTTGGTCCCCCTCATGTTTTTTTCCTATTTATGTGAAATGATAAAACAATTCAGAGACCAAAAAATGCATCTACCTTTATGTCCTGGCTGTATAACTTCTTCAGTCTCCCTAATTTTTTGCAGATTTACAAGGCTCAAAGAAATGCTATTCTGTGTGTCGCAGCATACCTTCTCTACTGGTACATATGCAAAATCCCTTTGGACCTTGTATTTTGATGCTAATTTGGGTAATCTATTTTCAGTTCATAAACAAAGTGCTTTTGTATGGGTATATACAGGTGTATCTATCGCGTCTGCAAGTACTACAAGGAGATTCAGAACATTGAGGAGGTGGAAAAGAGACTGAAAGACGAGTAAGCCTTTTAGGCTGCACCTCTCCACTAGTATTTGAGATGTAGTTGTAGCATAGCTCAAACGGTTCCCTTAGTGTGACCCTTTCAAGACTTTGTAATGTGATATGAACCTTGTGTTTCAGTTTGCTACTGCCATCTAATGGCATACTTCTGTTAGGTTTCTGTGTCGTCTTCCTCCATGAGGCGGTTCTTTTTTATTCAAAAAGCATAAATGTCAGTGGTCGCTACCAGTCATCTATATACATTCCAAATACTATCTACTTTTACCTTCTCAAGTTTCTTATATAATTACATTCAGCAATGCCACGTTGGGACTAGAACAACTTTATAAGGTTAACAAAAAAGAATGATTATTTTCAGTGATAAATCTGGGGGGAACGGCAAAAATCAACACAGTGAATTTTCTTTTTAATAGACACTACGCATTTTTTGGTCATGGAAGAGAGAAAAAGTTGGCTCTTTTTCTACACACGAGTTTGGGGAAGATTGCAATATAGAGTGGCGTCATTAAACTCGGGATTACAATTATCTAATGTGTTCCCATACTGCTATATCATAGGATAAAATCTACTGTTGCTCTTACAAGTCCTGGTAATTAATACACTACGGATCAAACCATCATCCATTTCAATTACAAACTGATTCATCGGATCTGCTAAATCTATTAAAATGAAATCAATGATTGTGTCGATCGTTAAAAAGAAATGCTATACTCCCTCCTGGTAAGTAGAAGTTCTGAATGATGTTGTGGAGCCACTAGAAAAGCACAAGGGCTGCAGATTTTTTAACAAAACCAAATGCCAGACCGATATCTCATTCTTCCTGCAACATGTGGACCAAGGTCATCATTTTTGATGTATTCATGGAGTAAAACTGGTTTCTGTACTGGAGTAAGAATCATCCTCAGCCATGCAATACATCCTTTTCTTCTCTTCCTCCCACATCAGAACTTCCCGTATATACCTAAATGCTTCATCAACAGATGTACGTTCGACTGCTCTGGTTGGCCAGACAAAAAGTTTTTTACCTGTGATTGAAGCATAGAGCTGTTTGAACTTAACAGCAACATAATAATATGCTTGATTTGCCAGGGCTTGATTATTTTGTCGATGTCTGAAAGGTCTAAAGTCATGAAACCAATCACAGACTGTCAAAGGAACTTGGTTGATTTTATCCTCAAAGCTATCATATTTATTTAGGAGAAGCACGAAAGAAGCATCCTCGAAACTACCATGTCTAACTAAACTCTCAAATACATCTCTGCTTGCCAACATTTTATTTTCTGAGGTACCATCACCTCGGGTCCATGCCAGGTCATAGTCACTCAAGGCCACACAAAAGACTACCACTTTGATATCTTCAAACATTTCAAGCCATTTGCCACTATCATGGACTCCCTTGGAACTGATGCGGATCAATTGATACCTAAACAAAGACAAACAGAAGAAAGCAAATGATTACTGAGGAGTGATGAGTACAAGTCAGATTTTATCAAAACCAATATTAGCCATGCAAAAAGAGTTACTTGGTCCAAGAAGGTTGGCTTTCTAAGTCCTCGCTGTAGATCTCAGACATGGGGCTGTGATCATCAAATGAGAATTCAAGAGAAGCAAGTCCATTGTTAGGAGTCACCCCTTCAGCATATAAAATGTCGCTTTCTGAAGGTTCATACTCATTACTAGATATCTCGAGGGCCTGGCAAAAGTAAGATAACACATTGACTAGCAGAGAAAAAGCTGAAGTTCGAGAAAAGCATTATCAAAGATGAATATAAAAAGTTAGCAACATCTAGCAGGGCAATCACAGAACCAAAAAGAAAACCAATAGCATGGACAATGAGAATATTATAAGCACATTAGATTGGAAGATAATCTCCAAAGAAATGCACTTTAACAATCATTTCAAACCTAACTACCTAAGAAGCCTTTATAGACATGTAATACTTTCTTTGAAGATGACTCAGAAGTTGTTTAGCCCATTATCATGTGATTCAGTGTTTATGCTTACACAATGTAAGCTACATTTTTTGACTTACACAATGTAGGCTACAAATTTTCGTTTGTCAACCCAATTTAAAAGCTGCATTCTCTTTTTACTTTTGGAATTAGTTTACAGTGATTCTGCAATACCACTTTCTTTTTGGTTTTCCATCTGTCTCGGCTACCTACATTAGAGCATGACTAATCTGGATTCATGTCGGGTAGGGATTATTAGGGGTAACGCTCCCTATCAAGGATCTTTATGTACCCAGAGCTCGAAACCAAGACCTCTGGTTAAGAGAGGAGCAACCCCTCCATTGCACCACATGCTTTGGTAGTTGCAATACAACATATTGTGGGGGACTCTATTTTATTTACAAACTAGAGTAGGTGGGGGACTCTATTTTATTTACAAACTAGAGTAGGAGACACATCTATCTTGGTTCGGAGAGCACTAGTTGGGTTAAATGTTTTTTGGTTGCTAAATGTTAAACTATTGACTCTACTTGTTCGGATGGGTGTTCACCCCAAAGTGTTCACGGACGATCATGCCCTCAAAATGATTGACTACCCTTCATATAAAGGGGGCAAAAAAAAAAAAGGATTTATCCCCCTATTCAACTACCATCCAAGAGTATTTGGCTTCAGAATGCTTTCTTCTTTTTCTTTGTCTATAGACTGCATAAATCTTATCTTCCAGCCCAGAGGAGGATAATCTCTTTCGACGCGGTTTGTTGGCAAAAGGAAAGGTTTGTTCATTTGTCCAGAAATATGTTTTCGACCTATCTATCGATTGAACTAGGAGCTGAGGAGCTTGAATTCAAGTATTAGAATGAGTCTTATTAGGTTTTCCCTGGGGGAAGGCTCCCCCCAACCCCCGTGAGTCCCGTCCTGCCCTGCGTTGAACTAGAATTCGGAAACCAAGACACATAACTATACGAGAGTAGCTGCCAAAACAAACTCCCTAAGGTCGCACCTAAGAACTTCAGAAAATATGTGGGAGTATTCAAGGAAAAGAGACTTGAGATTGCTTTTTGTCTTGTTGGAAACTTTCCCAGTAACGACTAAAGGGTCGTTTGGTAGGATTCATTAGGAGTTATAATACATGCATAAACTCAACATTAATTAGAAATTGTTTAATTGTCTTTTTCTTACTCACGTGAAATTTGGCACAAGTTATCAACTTGTTTCATCTTTTTCCTTATTCACATTAACAATACTTGCACAAGTTATGCAAGAATCTATATATTAATATGTAGGTTAGAATATGGAATAAGATTGTGGGTATACATGGATTAAACAATTAGATTGACAAGGATACCTTCTAACTTATATCTTTTTTATCCTCCAAAACAAACTTTTATTTTGTATAAAAACCAAACAAATTAGGTTACACATGGTATATTCCGAATAAACCAAATATCCAACAAGAAATAATTTCCACAAATGAAATCTTTGTATTACTAATCTCGTCACTTTTAATCCATGCATTTCTAATCCTTACATTATCATCCCTGCATAACTTGTATTTGACCCAATGATTGACAAGAGTATGTAATCGAGGATGCCATTGTACTTAAACCTTACTCTTTTGAGAAAATGAAAGTGCTGTATAACAGAATATTTGGTGGCAATCTACGTTAGAATGTGAATATGCTTGAAGAATTCTACTTTAGAAACTACATGATAAACATAAAGAAGCTTGGAAGAAATATTTTCTTCTATCAAAGCCTATAAAATCTGAGACATTTTACACTAATGGCTCCCACGGAGGTAACCTACGATCCAGGTTACCATTGAAAAACAGGAAATACAGGAAAGCATAAAGTAATCATAAAATAGAGCCCATGATCTGTCGATAGAGCAAGTAGTTATAAATATAAGCCTTCTATTTGAGGTTTTAGATGACTCTTTTAGCAAAATCAGTCCAATTACTGATTAATTAAGTATTCATCAAATCAATCAAGAAGCTACTGGTGCACATTCCCAAGAAACATGATAGAGGCTGTAAGACCTCAGCGCAATAGGTCGAGTTAACCACGTTCAGTTAACATCATAATAAAATAAGCAGTAAAACCACAAACTTGACATGAGCTATCTACTGAAGTGTTTTGCTGGGAATGCATTGACTCTACAATGTCAGGAAATATTGACCTTATTGTTAAATGTTGAAATCTCGACCTTCTTCTGGAAGGTCACCCTAACTTGTTTTGACATTAAATAGTAGAGAAAGCTATAATAAATGTCAATTTTGTTTGGCAAGTAAATAATAAACTAAAAATATTAGGTAAATTCCGGATGCTATTAATAGTCGAAAACCATGCATTATCAGTTTCTGTTCCTCAAGATAAATCAAGAAATAGAAACATCAACCCAAATAAATTGTGGCTAACAACTAGATGTCATATATTGATTTTTTTACTTTATGCTTTCTAACTTGATTTAGCACAAACTACTTCTATTTGATTCTCAGCAATTCAGAGCTAGATGTACTAATACCGGGCCACTTACAAATGTATTCTCTTCAATTTCCTTCATCATACCAAATGATTCATTTACATCATATATTCGAATGTGTATTTATTTACATCCTTACAAACTATGTCGCTCAGACTCATTAAAAATGTCAATGGATGTGTATTGGATCCTTCAAAAGTAGTGCATTTTTGAAGGATCCAACGTTGCAACATTTTTTGAGTCCGAACCACTTAGTTTACAAATATTTTAACACTACTACTCATTTTCATCCAAATGCATTTAACATATACTTAAGACCTTACTACTTGTTCATGGCAAGTATAGCGTCCTAAATTACCACCCCAAAACCAAATGCTATTCAGTAAAAAGTTAAATCATAGTACAAACAAGGTATACCTGATCCAGGAAATAGTTAGCAGTATCAGGAAGAAAATGCAGTTCACCCCTTCTCTTGTATGTTTCCTGGATGGCAGGATCTCTCCAGATCTCATGTACAACTGGAGCATATTCACGTGTAGCAGCAGGAAAGAAAGCATCCAAATCTCCCATAGCTATGATTTCCAGTAACCAATCAGAAAAATGTTTTACTCTTTGATTGATCGAGTAGATGCAGCGCCTGCTCCCATCAGTTCCTGTTTCACCTGAATTAACTTTACAGTATCCACACAATAATAAAATATTAAGATATTGCCCACGTGATATATAGCCATCAAGGAAAGGATGTCGTTGTACTTATAAACAGCTCGCACAGCACAGTAATGTATGTAAATACTAGATACACACGCGTGTGTGTATTTTATATATCTGAATATGCAATCAGAGGGGGTCAGTGAAACTGAGTATGCTTTATAGTAATGTTTCCCCAAAACATTAGACAACCTAAGTTGAAAAAGGAGTAGGATAGTTCATTTAATGCTTTGCTCAAGGAGATTGCTACTTAATTAGCCCTTTGAAGATTGTGAAAACAACCACCTAGGGTCCATTGGTCAACCCATGGCAAGCCAACTTGGACATTAAATAAGGGAAATATCCCATCCTGTAAGAACATTAGGATGAAAATATACAGAATCAGACCTCAAAGTCTTCCCAGTGTGTATATTACAGAGTCAAATCAAAAACAAAGCAAACATAATTTTTCTCATCATAAGCATGCACCTGTAGAAGTAGGAAAAAATATATCTGCATGTGCCCTTCTTCTACTTGTTTCTAACATATGCATTTACCAATTTGCGTCCTTATTTATCAAAAGGAGCTACGCTTTGCAAGCCTTTATTTTTGTCAACTCAAAAATAAATTAGGATTACAAGAATCCAGCGTGGTTCAACTCAAGTTGGATGAGGTTCAACAATCAAGGAGTTTTGTCTAGAATACCTGGTGAAAGATTTTCTCTCTCCAAATCAGAAGTTCCGTTATCCATCAAGGCCTCTTCCTCAAAGTGCTCTCGCCCCTCGAGCAAGATGCTAAGGTATCTATAGATGTTTCTTTGAATGGTAAGCTTGATATTCTGTACCTCATCAGCTGTGAATTTGCTTTTCGACATAAACTTCACCTGTTGTATCGAAAGAAGTGGAGGATACAATTGATTAAGAAATTACGATGGAAAAAGATTATAAGGTTTTGTGACAGTAGCAAATAGGCAGTTTCGAGGTTCGAACACGGCAGTTATGCAGGAAAAATGATAGAAGCAACTTAATATAAACCATTAAAATTCATCCATGTTCCATTAGAATGAAAATGTTCCCTAGATAGTACTCCAGATGATCCACCAAGATATGAACCATTGAAAAGAAAAACTCAAAAAGAAATCAATTAGAGCACAATTTACCAAGAAGACACTTTTAGTTTGCATTTCGGATTGAAAGGAATTTCAGTGTGTGCATATTCAACAAATTTTTAGTCTCAAAAACTTATTTGACATGAATAAAGTTAAGCGCAAGTACCGACTTGTAACTTTTAATATGATCGAAAAGTAGTAGTAGTAGTTCTCCTTCAAAAAGAAGGAACAAGAATAAAGAATACTCTGTTTAAGATTTCTTCTCAAATAAGCTATCTGATATATATTATGAGTAATGAAGAAAGGCCCTCACTTAAAGAGCAAAACTGCAAGCTTGTTATCAAGGAATTTCCCACCAACTTGTGTGAATAATTGAAGATATATAATTATGTAGGCAGACCTGCTTAAAAATGGTGCTTGTCCCGGATCCTTCCAACCCAAACAACAAAAGTTTCTGTACTCTACCATGCTCCAAATACTCAGGTATAGACCCACCTGAAAAAGCAGTTGCATCTTCTTTTGGCCCGTGAATATTTCCAGGTGGAACAGGCAATGAAAACAATGAACAAATGAAACGAGTAGATGCCTGCCTAACAAAAAGTATAGCTGTAACTAATTAAAATGTAAATATAAATCATTTTAAAAGATCATAATTGCACTCAATTGGAAAATTTACTTAAGAGGGATTACGAGAGAACCTTTCCCCATATGTTTCCTCTAATTTTATTTTGACCTTCTTCCTCGTAGGATCCATCCTCGTATACCCAAAAGTGAGTACCTTGTTGACACTGAACCTTGGCTAACTGAAAAAAGAGGAAAGATTTCAGCACTGGTAGATAGGTTTTCCCATTCTTAGAAGGCACCATCATCTCTATAGATTTTATCTCAACTGATTTCCTGAATACAATGTGAACCCAGGAATCTAGTATTAAACATCTCAAAACCACTAATTTAGGGGCTTTATATAGGAAAATATTTGTTTGAGCAAAATTAATTAGTATATCATTTACTTAAGCACATCTTTCGAGATGGAAAATGTTGAAGCTCATTAAAAAGATGAGGCCTAGCTTTGCTAACATAATAAGTGAGAGGGCAAGGCTAAATTGGGTTCAAACACTTCCAGCGTCTCTCACTTTCTGTGACAACTAAAGAGATGCTACTTCAACTGCATCACTTCAAGTTGCAGGCTTGCAGCTTTCATGTTTCATGTCAGTCCATTACACGACAGTCTTAAACCTTCCTTCAACAACAACACTTATCACGCAAGCACATAATTCTTCTGCGTGATACACCAATAAATCTTATATGCATCAGAGTGATCAAAGCTGGCAACCCGCAAAATCTGATTATTATATAATCATACTAGTTACAAAATCTCATGCTATGCACAGACCCAACATTTATTCATAAATTTATTTTTCAAGTGATATAATTAAATAATATTAAATCATCTCATTAAGTGTAAAATAAATATCTAATAAACATTAGTATAATATTGATAAACTTTAAGTGGTAATGATTAAAGGATATTAAATTTTTATTCCAAAATAAATTATAATATATATTTGCGTGGTAGTAAATTATCTCAATTTTTTTGTGCAAATCTAATATGAGAAGGTCCATCGAGATATTCTTAATTAAAGTATTTTTTGTTGTTGATCGCTGATTTTTTCTTTAAAATAGCTACAAAATATACACAAATATTGTTGCCGACACTTAAAATAACAAAGCTATAATTGAAGGATAGAGTTAATAGATGGTCACTCAACTATGAACTCTTTTCACCAGAATGTCACTCAACTTTCATTTTTAACTCCAAAGTTACTCAACTATGAATTCTTTTCACAAAAAGTCACTCAACTTTCATTTTTGACTCCGAAGTCACTCAACTATGAATGATTTTCACAGATTGTCACTCAACATTGATTTTTAACTCAAAAGTCACTCGACTATGAAAAAAATTCATAGATGAGTGACTTTGGAGTTAAAAATAAAAGTTGAGTGACTTTCTGTGAAAAGAATTCATAGTTGAGTGACCATTTCGAAAAAATTATACACCAATTAAATTAAAGTAGAACTATAGAAAAAAAAATCCTGAAAATGCCCCTGTTGAAGCAGGCACGTCGACGGACACGTGCCTGCTTCAGACCAAACTATATATAATAAGAGAATGTCAAGCTTCCATGCCTCAGAAAATAAGTGATAACTTAGAAACTTATACAAACTATAGAAACAACAATAAGATCTGTTAAACAATCATTTCATATACATACATACATATATATATATATATATATATATATATATATATATATATATATATATATATATGTATATATATATATATATATATATATATATTATGTATATATATATATATATATATGTATATATTCACATACATATAAGAAAATGCGTTCACCCAGATTAGTTTCAGAATCTCTAATCAACAAGGAAAACTGACTAAAGCTAAAAACATGAAATCCATGATAGAATGATCCAATGTGTAATGAACTAACTTCAGACAGTATTTCTCAACATACATGTAAATAGGACTGGATATCTAATCACATGCTCAAATGGAGCGAACACATGCACCAGAAAATTCTGAATAATCCAATTCAAATTTACTTTACCTTCAGAACCCTGAACTCAACCTTTGTAATCTCACGGCCATTGATGTACACTTTTGTATTTCCTTTACTAGCATCAATCTGAAGCTTACCACCCACATTCAGTTTTGAACTTATTATCCTATCTGGCTTCTCTCCCTCCTACAATAAGAGAACATGTAAAATGAAATACCAACAGATTCCACAAATCAATCACCTACGTAGTACCTAAGCAATTCACAAAAGGACAATTAAAAGTGCTCGGTGCTCACCTTTCCCCAAAGCCCAGAATCCTTGTCATACCAATACTTTCCAGGTCTCAACTTCTGTGGTGGCATTGCACATCCGAGCAAATCTACCAATTCTTCCTCCCGCAATAGCCTTCCATTGACCCACACCTGCTCAGGTTGAATTTGGTTCGCCAAGCACTCACACTCTGCCTTCATTATCTGCTTGACTTCCAATGGACTGCAGACTCTTGCCAGCAAACGCGAGCACTTACCCAATTTCTCTCTGTAATCCTCATTTATAGGCTCTCCTATGCACCCCACGCATTTCCTACCCTCTGGCATTGAGCCCATAGCCTTAAGCAAACAGTTTCTGCAGTACCTAGCCCCACAAACAATACAAAACTCTCTCCCCCTTAACCTATTCTTCTTCCCACACCTGCTACAGACCCGAATCCTAACCTTAACCCCTAGACTATCAATTTTCCCATCTTTTTCCCCTCTCGGCAATAATTTACCATCAACATAATC
>DF357301.1:102370-123173 GCA_000787875.1 Solanum virginianum | reverse complement strand
TGTTTAAGTGAAACATTCAGTAGGATTCTCGATCCATCATTTTTGAACAAAACATAAATGTGAAATGAGTATTACTAACCTTCAAGCACCAAATCAAAAACTTTTTCTTCAAATGTTATTACGACATCAAAGGGACCATCAGCTACATTTTCTTGCCAACGTTGAGGTGCAAGTTTTACACCCAAGTTCCTTTTCAGCATAGGCAATATTCCATTTCGTTTGTACCTGAAAATCAAAACTGAGGCTCAACCCCTATCCAAATTAAAGCAAGAGGATTCTAAGCATAAAGCAATATTTGCCAACAATTAAAGGTACAATAGCAGCTTCGTAGTATAGAAACACAGTGGAGGTTGTGACTTTTGTCCTAAAAAGGAACAAGTTACCACATTTTTAAAGCTTGGAGCCTTGGAAGATCATGAGGATTTTGTATTCCAAAATATGCAACTTTATCCATATTCAAAAGTCTTTTACTTAAATGAGTGCTGAAATTTATAAACAACTCCCCATACACAGAGAAATCCTGTTACAGGCTCCCTATATCATTATTCCTCGCCCTAAAAAGATACCTCCATTGGTAAAAAGGGAGAAATTCTAGTAAGATTTGTAACATGAATACTCTTATACTAAGTCCTCGGATTCTATCATATGCTAATTGTCCATTAAGGTGAGAAAATTAGGGACCTCGAAGCTTCAAGAAGAGCATCCGAATCCTAGCCGAGCGAAAATCCTTAAATTTGCTACGTGCAGCGCAAATAACAGTTACTACACAGGATTAGGGTTATTTAATGGTAGCAGATTGGGGATACACAATTTTTTAACCAGAGAAATTAGCAAAAGGAGACGATAAGAGAAGCATAAATGCAAATTTGGCTTACAGTTCGACGTCTTTCCGGCGAAGGTCATCGAACATCTGCTTATAGGGAGTGCCGAAGTCGTAGACATTGGGTTCCCTAATAGAAGGACCAGGAAGCTTCACGTGTTGCCCAGTTCCATATGAGGCCACATCAAAGCCCTCCCTTTTCAGTAGATAATGGGACTCCATGCTCCGATTCTGGTTCGACGAGCACACCATCGCATATCGGAGCTTCATAACTGATTCCGGCAGTGCTTCACGGAATCTTGTCTTCCAGATGAAACGAAGCTGATACTGGAGGAAGAGATTTTAGTAGGAACAAGGGTGTTTATTGTGATTGAAACAATAAGCATATTGCTTTGCCTGTTAATTAATTAAATTAAATTGTATACTTTTAATCATTTTTCTCGAGAATATATCATAAATTTAAACATAATTATTAATCCTTCAATCACTTAATAGTAAGACATATTTTCAAACCGAAAACAAAAAGGGTCATATGCTAAATTTATATTGATACTTCATAATTTGACAATGATAATGATTTTATCTGTTGTACTAACGGCTTGTTTGGATGGCGATTTTTTATAATATGGTGTGAAATAGTTAGTAAAAAAATTATATTTATTTTAATTTTTTTAATTATATGATATGTTTTGATTTTGTGATGGTATCATTATGAAAATTCTCACTTTTTGAAATCATCAATTTGGATGATATCCTATTTGTTTACTTATATTTTTTCAATTATATTCTTATTTAATTTTTAATAATTCTAATTCATTCTTTGTTCTTTACAAAATTTTACCTGACATATCTATAGCTTTTATAATTGTGTTACTCATTTTCCTTCGCGTTAATTTTTTAAACTTCTCTTTCGCCTCTAGTTTTCTTTTCCACTCTCACATTTCAGTCTATATTTTTTTTAAGTTCATTTTTAAAAAGTTATTACTTTTTTTTCATATATTATTTGTATGGATTAGAGATACATTAATTTATTTGTATGAATTGGAGATATAATATGATACATTGAAGGTTTATCTAATTATTAAGGTTATATATCAAAAAGACATGTCTGATCCTAAAAATGTATTTTAGTTGCATGTATCTTCTACACACTCATTATTTTGGAGTATTTACTAATCAATTTCATGATGCTTGAATATTAACGTATCATAAAAATTTATAATTCAACTAATTTGAATCACAAAAATGATTCATAGATATTTATATATCACAAAAATAGCCATTTTGTATCAATTAATAATCAAAGTTGTTTGATACATGTATGTACCATTTGAACTTTAAATGTTTAATTCTCCATGATACTTCTGCAACTACATAACTTTAATTATATATGTATCAGGAATGTAATCCATGCATGATACATGTAAATTCATACCTTTTGTTGTTCGATCTTTTCACTTGAAATTGACACTCTTCTTAATCGTATGTTTTACTATTACAGTTACTAACGTTGTTTTATCCTTAGATATTTATTTCTCTTTTGCGTCAAAACTTTTTGAATCACTAATCAAGTTTGATAAGTTTAATTTAGATACACAACTGAAACATCATTTTTTTTGACTCCACCAAATCAATAACATTTGTCTCCTTTTGAGAAGCTTCTGCACAAACAATCGAATCAGATGTTGCATCAAAGCATTGTATATCACCAACATTTACATCAAATATATCTACGCATAATGGATACATTCCGAACCTAGGCTCATTTTTCTTCACTTCAATATACAACTTTACGCCATATCGTTGCGAATTGTAATTAGAGATGAATTACCTTGTACGATGTATCGAATCACCTTTTTTCTGTTCGTCAACTTTTAATTCTAAAAATGAATGCTTTCAAATTAACAAAGAAAATATTTTCTCCAACAATAATTCCATCATTTTTGTATTCTTCGTATGTTGCCTCAAATTCTCAAATTTCACAATGACAAAGTAAATTTGCTACATTCATATTGTATCTTCTAAATATTTTGATAATATAATTTCAACAATATATTGTATTGCACGTATTGTTTGAGAATTTTTTGAAATTTGAAATTGTGAAATTGTTACACTGGTAAGGATTCATTATATAGTCTAGAACATTATAGCATAATTTGTGGGACTTAAATAAAATCTTCAGTTAATTCTTCCTTTTTTAGCATAACAACATCAATAGCAACATATACTTTCTCTATGTATCACCAAGCAACGTTACAAATCCATATTGCTTCTTAAATCAGGAATTTTTAATTATTTTGAAAAGAGTTGGAATAGATTAAAGTTACCTCTAAACAATATAAAATTTATATAATTTATATCAATATAATTGATTGTTAATAAGGATAATCATGTAGAAAGAAAAAACTAACTATCGAATTTGCAATATTAATCGATGGAGAAGTCCAGAATTTCTCTGTGATAAACACAATAAAAATAATCTACAAAAAGTAATCAAATATTAACTCTTATATTGCTATCATGAAACAAATAATCATCACGTAACATATTAAATTCTTTAAATACACCACTCTCTTCGAGAGTCGTAAAGTTTCGACCACTTATGACCAATATCATACCAATAGGAAGATTTATTTACTTAATCAAGTGTTTGGAGATTGTGTTTGTGTATATATAGATGTCAAAAAACAAATATTTTCTAAGAAAACCTGAAAATGTTCTTCATACCAGTCACATTTTAAAAGTAATCAAAAAAAAAAAATCTTCTAATTTTAAAACAATATTTTTCTACATAATAAAAATAATGAATAATATAGATATTTAAATTGACTATTGAATTTATCCATTTTTATTATCAATTATGAATTACATTAGTTATTTTATTTATTTTTATCTAACTTATTTTCGATTAATTCATATTCGACTCAACTTTAAAAAAAAAAAAAAAACTCAAAAATTGTGTCTTCTCCGACTTCAACCACCGCCACTTAAATTAATTTCATTAATTAGATTCAGTATTTAGTTATTATAGCTAATAAAAAAATCAAACATGAGGCTGAACCCCAATTAGATATTTTTAAAATGAATGGAGGCAGCCAGAAAAGAGGTGTTCCACTGGAAATGAAACGCGTCATCAGCAATATTTCACATTTCATTGCAACCACAATTGTGTGACCCATCAACGTCACTTTTCAGACCAGATCGGCCCAGACATCTCCAGAACCTCAGCCCAATGCCTATCCACTAGTAGTCTAGTACAAAAGATCTACTAAACCACCTTATTCAATTACCAAATTGTCCTTTTATTTCCGTCCGTCGAAAACCAGAACAAAAGGAGGAAAATGAAAATTAGTTTCAAACAATTTATATAACAAAACAAATAATATTGCAGAAGCCACGTACATTCAATTAAATAAGGCCAAGTCGCGGTTTATGTACCATTAGTGAGAAAATGACAAATAATGGATTGATTTTAAAATAGTTATAAATCTGCACCTAACAATTTTATTTTCTTTATATTTGTAAAAATTTTAATACTTATAATATCTATTAAATATTTAACAAACTCTATAATAATAATAACAATATTATTTGATATAATTTCACAAATATTATTTGAAAAAGATGAAATATGCCAACTTTATTTCTGCTATCACTATGATACTTCCTTTAATAATAATAATAATAATAATAATTTTTGAAGCAAAATTCTATTGAAACAGTAGTTAGATACAACGCAATGAAACAACATAATAAAAAAGAAATATAATAAGAAAATAATATTTCATCCATCTCAATTTATGTGACATATTTTTTTATAGTTCAAAAAGTTAATTTCAAAGTTTTTTTTTTGTCCTTAATAAAATAAATCATAGCCACGCAAATATCTTTTATACCACAAAATTTTAAATTTTTTGAAAAAATTTGTGTCAAGTGAAATAATATCATATAAATTAAGATGAAGAAAGTATTACTATAAAAAATAAAATATTAGTAATTATTTTTTTCACTCAATTACTATCACACTCAATTATCTGCTATAGTAATTTTTTATCCTAATCTTCAACCTTTATTTATATTTTCCTACATAGAACCATGCTATGATAAAGCTATAGTTATGACATGTTATTTAATAAGTATTTTTTTAATTTATTTTTATCTCTCCTACTCTTGTTACCTCGAATTTTATCTATTAAATTTTGATTAAAATGAAAAAAAGTAATTAAAAGGAAGGGATGGGTGGGTGGGAAACAGACACAGTGCATTTGTGTAATTTGAGTAAAAGTCCAAGGTTCTATTCTGTGGAGAAGATAAATAAGTCACGTTGGTGAGTAGGGACAAACTGGGGAAGTCTATTAATACATAAATCTCTTTGCGTTGAACACTCAAAAACTTTCCGTAAAACCAATAATTGTTGTCGCCAATCGGAACAAAGCTCGATTCATTGAAATCCCTCTTTTTTATATTCATTTTTCAGCTCTGTAATTCTCATCCGTAAGTGTTTTTTCTATATATAAAATTTTGTCAATTATTTTTCATTTTCTCTGATTTTTTTCAATTTTTTTAGGGTTTTAGGTTTTCTGATTGTTGCAGAATGGAGACTGCTGTTGCTTTCCGATCTGGTTTCAGCATCTGTAACAGACACGCCAAGGCGTCTCTTGGTGGGTCCGATTTTACTCGGTTCGGGTCACAGCTTCGGATGTCTCCTTCTGGAATCAAGGTATTTTGGAGTTCTGTTTTTCATGTTCATCGGTTTTTGTTTCTCTTAGTTCTGGTGTTATTTTGTTGAATGCAATTTCTGTTCCTTCAGTATCTCCCCTGACATGTACCGGAAATGACGCAACTGAGACCCTCTTGCTCCTGATTACTTTTATATTTTGCCTGTTATGCGCGAATGGTTTGAAATAGGGGAAAATCAGCTTGGTTGAACTGTTGTTTACGTCAGAAACCTTTAATTTTGTATGTTCAATGATATAGTGGATGGAATATTTGCTGAGAAGACTCTTTTTTTTACCCTTTACATCTTCACCTTTTGGCAAGCACACTATCAGCTAACGGCCTTGTGGTGGAGGTAAACGTTAGATGGCCTAAGTGTTTTAAGTCTATTTGGTCATATTGAAAGATAGAAAGTACAGATATATATTGGGATCACTGGTTAGAAGATTACACCTTTCTGTGCTCTCCACTTTTGATTAGACACTGCAAACGAACTTCAGAATTAAAAGGACAGTGATAATGACATCTTTTTTTTTGGGGGGGGGGGGGGGGGGGGTCCTCAAGGTTTAACTTGGTAAAGAAATGGAACTGAAATCAAAAGAGGAGTGGAGGGGTTGAAATGATCAAAGGAGCAGAACTTTGTATAAGTTATGTAATTAAACAACACTTCTTATGAGTTAGTCTCAGCTGCAGTTGATGTTTATATATACTGATCTTTACCCTGCCAGTCAAGTTTACAGGTGTGAGCTTGTTTATATTCTCAATTGAAGTGTAAGCATATCTGCGCTGTGAAAGGTTATTGAGACATGTGATGGTACTTGACATATATGGATCTCAAATAACTTACTAATTGGATTCCCTGAAGTACATTATATTAGCTAAGGCTCCATTAACTTTTAACACAACCAAATACGCGGAGAAAGAAAGTACGACCCTCTCCCCACTAAGAGTAAATGGGGAAGATGATGTCATTGTGTGCAAAACCTTCAGAGTGGTCCATCCAAATTTAGAGGCATGGTTATGGCCAGCCTTGTGTTTTTTTGAGCACTGAAGGTTGTCTACCATTTTAATTAAGACTCTGTATGAGGAGGGAATCTTTTTTTGTTACCTTTGTCAAAATACTTTGTATGAGGAGGGGGTTGATGTTTAAGCAAAATATAGGTTGCTGTTGTTTCTGTTTGTAATGCTCAACTAGTCAAGTTTGCTTTATGGAGTTAAAGAAATGGAATGGAAGTTGTTGCAAGTTGGAGAAATAGTGTTGAAGCAGAAGGAAATAAGAGAAAAAAGTAGTTTGAGTCGCGGCAGTGCTTATGTCTAGAATATCTATAACATTGGGATAGTAGAACCTGAATATAATTCAAGTATGTCTCTGAAAAATGCATACAAGTGTAGAACTGTACCTGTGTTGTACTCCTAGAATATGTTTTGGTCCCTTTTTGTTTGGCGATCTACTCAATGTATAATTAGAAAGTATAATCATGTGCATCTTCGACTCTGAAGCTTGCTCAAATTTTAACACTTATATTTTGTGAGAAGGAAGAAATGAAGTAGATTTGCTTGGGAACAGCTTGGTTATTTCATCAATCTATTGGGGGTTAAACATTGTATACGCACATTCTAAAATAGAAAAAAAATACATCATAATTTAGTAAAACCTTTTAAATGATCCTGTCAATCTCCCTAATTGATCCTAACTGGAATACCCCCCCACCCCACCAAAAAAAAAAAAAAGGAACTCTTTAACTACAGTATGTTTGCATGATATTATTGACGTGTCCCATACAAGATTAATAAGAAGTTCCGCTCAACAGTAACATCAATCCGAAAATTGGATGATTAAATTTATCTTTTGCATGGAATAGTGTGGTGTAGAGATCAACAAAGCTGCAGTGGGCCCTGGCTAACCAGTGATAGTCAGGAAAAAGTTAGGCTATTATTTCTATGTAAATCTGGTGAGTAAAGCTACCCGATGCTAGTGAACATGTCCATTGAATTAATTGAGGTGTGGGTAATGTGGTCTGGACAGTTCCATTATAAGAAATAGATGAGCAAAATCTTAGTTATCTTTCACTTTGAAGCCTTGTAAAAAAAGTTATCTTTTACTCTAAAACTTCAAAAACTCTTGTGAGAGAATGTTTAGTAGACAAGCAGAGTGACCTACAAAAGTTTGATGAACTGTAGCTTTATTCTACTTTTGGTGTAAACAGGATATATTAGTCCAAATAGAAGATACTTTTGATGTTTAAGTTTACTTGTAAATAATAGTGCTGATAGGGGTTCAGGATGAAAATTTGCAACACTTTTGAAGGGGAACTACATATTTGGATGTAGTATACCTGTGAATATGTAGACTTTTGATGTTTAAGAAATAGAATATACCTTTGACGTTTAAGATTACTTGAAAGAAATAGTGCTGATAGGGGTTCAAGACGTAAGTTTGTAACCCTTTTGAAGGGGAACCACATATTTGGATGTAGTATACCTGTGAATATATAGACTAACTGTTACCATCCTCAAATAAGAAAAGGAGATATTATCAAGCTTTTGTAGTCATTTCTTGATGAAGTTCTCTCTTAATTTATGAAGCTGTATAGTTCTTTATCTTATTGCTGGAGAATTCTCTTTTTTTCCTCAAGATATCTCTGTGTTTGTTATATTGGAAGGATGGTAGTATGTTATGCCTCCAAGAGCATGTAAAACTATAGATTGTCGAAAATAAGATGTATCCATGTTTTATGGACATCCCCTTTTTGACTATTAACCTAAGGTTTAAAAAACCTAGTGATGTAGCAGTGCTTCCAGTTACCACCCCTCTCTGAATTAGCGTTAGTATAGTCTATAGCTGATGTTTTGTTGCAGTTTCTGCTTTACCTCTAATGCGTTATATAGGAAAATGGTGTTTGTGGACTTACAGAAAAAGAAAAATTGGTGTATTCCCACTCGTGTCTTTGTTTCTCCTATATTCTAAATGTATATCTGATACTGTCCTCTGGACATGTGTCAAATTGTTGATCTTGGACTTCTCTGCTGAATTTGTTGAGTATGTGCTGGGTTCTTGCTGAAATTTCTTTTCCGGTTTGACATATCTTTTGGTCGTATATTTAGCCCTACAAATTCTATGGTTGAGCATGCAATTATTCAAGTGTGTAACTGTATGTCTGCATCCTCCTGTTGCCGAGTTTTCCAATTAGGGAGGTGCCTCAAGATACATTGACCTATATGGTCCCATGTTAGTTATTTATAATCCATGTATCCACTTGGATATGACACTGAAGCATCTTACTCAGTTAATAAAGAGCTTCACTTGAGCAAAACTATTTCCCTGGAGCAAAAATTATCTACTAAAAATTTAAAATTAGTTTATCTAGTTAATGGCATAAATTAGAATTCTTATGTATCTAAAAGTGCTCTCTGACGCCTAATGTGTTGGACCTTTTCTTTGCAGCTTTGTCCCTCAATTTCTTATGTAAAGTTGAGTAACACAAAAGTGGCTTTTGGTAGCAGAAAATGTACCAAGATCAGGGCATCTGCATCACCTTCTGAGGCTGGAGGTTCAACTGCCCCTATTGCTCCACTTCAGCTGGAATCTCCAGTTGGTCAATTTCTCTCTCAGATTTTGACTAGTCACCCACATCTTGTTCCAGCTGCTGTAGATCAGCAGCTTGAACAGCTTAAAACTGAACTTGATGCAGAGCAACAGAAGGAAGAACCATCTCCGGCTGGTACTGACATTGTCTTGTACAGGTTAGTTTAGGCTTCTTTGAAATTCATCCCCATCCCCACCCCACCCCACCCCCCACGACATCCCATTTTATATGACGCCCTTTGACTTGGAACAGTGTTTAAGAGCAAAAGGAAGACTTTTGAAACTTGTAGTCTTAAAACATTCTTAGATATATATGTGCCTGAGAATCATTTCATCAAGGGTAAAAGGGAAATTTTAAAGTTAAATTGTCTCCAATTAGAGTACGGTGACATTCTTTTTGGGACGCATCAAATAAGAAAGAGTGCCACATAAAATGGGACAGAGGGAGTAGTTTTCTTCTGTTGTGTTATTTATCAGTGCGTTGAGGTCTTACTTGTTGCATGGTTCGCTTTCAAAACTCTCAGGAGAATTGCTGAGGTTAAGGCAAATGAAAGGAAAAAGACCTTGGAAGAGATACTATATGCCTTGGTGGTGCAGAAATTTATGGATGCCAATATATCTTTAGTTCCTGCAATACGTCCATCTTCATCTGAACCTTCTGGTCGAGTTGATACATGGCCCAGCCAAGATGATAAGCTTGAGCATCTTCATTCACCAGAAGCTAACGAGATGATTCAAAACCACCTAGCTCTCATTCTAGGAAATCGATTGGGTGATGATTCTGCAGTGGCACAAATAAGTAAATTAAGAGTAGGCCAAGTTTATGCAGCATCAATTATGTATGGATATTTTCTCAAGAGAGTGGACCAGAGGTTTCAGCTGGAAAAGACCATGAAAGTTCTTCCTCAGGGTGTAGACAATGAAGATAGTAGCATTCAGCAAGTGGCAGGGGAGGATATCAGTTCCGGTGATAGGAGTGATACCTCTTTCAGGTCAACACAATCCCATCCAGAATTGTCATCATGGTCTGCAGGTGGTGTGAATCCTGGAGGTTTTGGCCAGGGAATAAAGCCCTCAAGATTGAGAAACTATGTGATGTCATTTGATGGGGAGACCCTCCAGAGATATGCAACCATCAGATCTAGAGAGGCCATAGGCATGATTGAGAAACACACCGAAGCACTATTTGGTAGACCTGAGATTGTTATCACCCCTCAAGGCACTATGGACTCTTCTAAAGATGAACTTATTAAGATCAGTTTTGGTGGGTTGAGGCGGCTGGTCTTGGAGGCTGTAACTTTTGGGTCTTTCCTCTGGGATGTCGAGAGCTATGTTGACTCGAGATACCATTTCGTTGCCAATTAAATATTCTGAAGACTCCACTGTGGAGTCAGATTTATGCTGGAGGCTTACAAACTTAGTGCAGTAGCATGTTTTAAAGGGAATTCAGTCGATCATACTTATTGAGTTGTACATAGATATTTCATATTAGACAATATCTAACAATAGTGTGCTTCCATAATATGTGTGGTTCATATAAAACGTTAACTTGATTTTACATGCTGGTGGTTAAGATTATATTTGAAATATCCTCTAGCCTAATAACTAATATTTGATCGAGTTATGATTCTACAAGAACTCATAATATAGAGTAGGTTGTTTTAGCCCCTCAGCCTCATAAAGCTAAGCAAAAATAAATGTGAATCTATTCGATGAATGAAATAAAAACTTAGGGTGTGTGGTACGAAGGAAAAAATGTTTTCCAGACAAATAAGTGAGTTTTCTAATGTATGTTCTTGTCAAATGTAACATAAACAAGTAAAAGTGAACCATAAAAAAATACTACTACGACTTTGAATTATCATTTTACGATCCCAAAAAAACAACAATTCCGTTATCCCAATAACAATTATAGGACAACAACTTTTGAATCAGTTCCATCGAATATTCTCTGTTTATCCAATAAAATATCCACCCGCATATTCGCATAAACTTTTTAGAAACACACCATGAATTAATTATATGGCTTTTACGTGCATTATATATAACTATTCCTCAACATTTCAATTTGAGAAAAACATGTTTTGTTCCCCCCATTTTTTTTGTCAATTTCATACATAGCCATGGTTCTGTACCTTGTGATCGTGGCTAGTTTTTTAATATTTTGTTCTACAACATCTGGGGTTGAGAAATTTGATCATCCCATTAAAGTTAATGGCAATTTAAGATTCTTGGTTGTTGGTGATTGGGGACGTAGAGGTCATTATAATCAATCTGCTGTTGCTTTTCAGGTACCCATAATTTTAATAAAATGTTAATTAGTACCTTTCTTCTTGTGTTTGATAGTTAATTATGTGTAATTTGGATGCAGATGGGAAGAATTGGAGAGGAATTAGACATAGATTTTGTAGTTTCAACAGGTGACAATTTTTATAGTAATGGGCTAACAGGAGAGGCTGATCCAAATTTTCTGGAGTCTTTCACCAATGTTTATAATGCAAAGAGCTTGCAAAACAAATGGTATACAGGTAGAGTTTTAACCCATTAGGGTCTATTCGACGCAAATTCAGATTAGTTAAGCTCCATATGGGAAATTGAAACAATTTTTTTTTTAATGGTTTGTAATTCTGAAAAATTATTGTTGATCTGCAGTATTAGGTAACCATGATTACAGGGGAGATACAGTGGCTCAACTTAGTCCTTACCTAAGGAAAATTGACAGTAGATGGATCTGTTTGCGTTCTTTCATAATCAATACAGGTAAAAAAAAAAAAAAAAAGAAAAAAAAACTGGCTCGACTAATTCATATTCATCTCGCATGAGACCTTTAATAAGATGGTTTTGTCCATTCTCATGATTTTAGTAATTCAATTTTTTATTTTTTACAGAAATTGCTGAAATATTCATGGTGGATACAACCCCATTTGTCAATGAGTACTTCGTGGAAACGGAACATACATATGATTGGCGCAATGTGATGCCTCAAAGAACGTATACAGAAAACGTATTAAAAGTAAGTTCACATCCGTTGAAGAATGACAAAAGTCCACATTGTTAATGAGGTGGACTCTAAGGCTTGAACAATCGTCTTTCCTTTGAGCTAGTTTTAGGGTGTGAGTTAGATCCAAAACTTAATTTTAATTTTAGATGGTATTAAAACAATACCCCATCTCATCCAACAATGTTGAGTCCCAAAAAATTAAAAATTGTTCATGCATCATCTGCTAAGAATGTCAAAAGTCCATATTCGTAGTTCTGAGCAGAGATAGAGTCAGAATTTGAATAATTTATACATATTCCACAGATTGTTAATAATAAATATAAAATTTAGACTTAAATTAAAATATTTGATTGAATCCGTATTGAAAAGTTAGATGTGCTATGATTTTAGGTATATAATTTTGTGTTATTTGTTGAATTGGTTACAGGATTTAGAGATTGCATTAAGCAAATCAACAGCAAAATGGAAAATAGTAGTGGGTCATCACGCCATCAGAAGTGTGGGACATCATGGTGACACGAATGAACTTGTGGAACGTCTTCTTCCCATCCTTAGGGTAACTTGTTGAGATTTAACAATTTTTTAAATTACTTAATACTACTGTTAAGGGCATGTTTCATTGCAAAATTTGGGGAAAATAATTTTTATTTTCAAAGTAAAAAATAATATTTGAAATGTTCTTTTTTGATTGGGTTATGAACTTTCAGGCGCACGATGTAGATCTATACATGAACGGCCATGATCATTGCCTTGAGCACATAAGTGATACTGAAAGGTAAATATAATTATCAAATTGAACCTTTGAGGTGGCTTAGATAGTTTGGTTTGAGACTGAGACCTCAAGTTTGAAATCGTCGTAGGCATTGATTTTTTGGATTGAGCTCATTATACGAGATTTGCCTAATAAAATTTACGTATAGGAGGAGTCAGTTCCCTTGTCATCAATTTTTTTAACCTTTTGATATTTGAACAAAGATTGGGGAAAATGTTGAAATATATGTCACCATCTAATCCAATTTTGTTTTAATTGCAGCCCTATCCAATTTTTGACTAGTGGAGCAGGATCAAAGGCGTGGAGAGGAGACGTGAAAGGATTGAACAGAGAAGAAGTGAAATTCTTCTATGATGGACAAGGTTTCATGTCTCTCCAATTGACACCAACTCATGTAGACATCCAATACTATGATGTTTTTGGCGAAGTTCTACATAAATGGACTAGGTCTAAATGGAGCAGGTCTAAGCAACTGTTTCACACGATTATTTAGACTTTTGAGAATGCGTATATTATGAATTTATGGTAGAGTGCTCGATTTTATTTTAAGTGTAGTTATAATTACATGTATGGATGAATCGAGAAATTCGTTCATATTATGATCCTAAAATGGATTGAATGGTAAAAATAGTATGTAGTATCTACGAGCATTTTTGAAAATTTCATTTAGTTGTAAATAATTGAAGATCTATGGTCTCTTATATATATATTTGAACAAATTATTGTTCATACTCTCGATTTTAGTGATATTAAAAAAGAATGTATGTTGTATCTATGAGAACTTTTGAGAAGATCACGTGTTGTAGATAATTGACAATTTATGATTCTTTTTTACATAGAATGGATTGAGCAAATTCTCACCAACAACAACAATAACATACTCAGTGAAATCTCACAAGTGGGGTCTGGGGAGGGTAGAATATACGCAGACATTACCACTATCAAAGTAGAGAGGTTGTTTCCTGAAAATTCTCATCTCAAAACCCATACGCAAAACGGATTAGATATGATCAAAAGTAAAAGCAAGCACATGACAATACGAAAGCATAATACAATTAACACATAAACAGCAAATAATGACAATTACATGCTAGAAAGAAAGCACTATTACTCAACCCTATACGGCCCCCTGACTACCTAACTCTACTAATCAATTATCCTGCTATTTTAATTCGTGACCTCCACTTCTTCCTATCTAGGGTCATGTCCTCAGAGAGATTAAGTTTTGCCATATCATGTCTAATCACCTCCCCCCAGTACTTCTTCGGTCTACCTCTACCCCTCTGTGTAACTTCAACAACTAACCTCTCACACCTCATAACAGGAGCATCGACACTCCTTCTCTGCACATGTCTAAATCATCGCAATCTCGCTTCCCTCATCTTCTCAGCTACCGAAGCCACCCATAGTTTCTCTCAAATGGTCTCATTCCTAACCTTATCGCTCCTGCTGTGACCACACATCCATCTCAACATCCTCATCTCTGTCACGTGCATCTTCTGGACATGTGCATTTTTGATTGACCAACACTCCATCCCAAAGATGGTCTAACCACCAACAAAGTGAATTTATTGAGTGGAATATTTTTTAATTAATATTTTTTTTTCAAAAATAAGAAATTGGGGAAAGAAAAATAAAAGATAAAATTACAAGATATGGAATCAAACTATTACAAACAAAATGAAGATTCAAACAATTCATCAGTAGAATTACTAAAATTCTCCACTATTCAGAACTATTATTATTTGTTGCATGCTAATTTCCGAAACTAACCATATTCTAATTTCTGTCCACTCCTTTGGGTTCGGGACTCGAAAGTTCCATAATAGGTTGGGCCTCTTCTTTTTTTCCTTGGTGTCCGTTAAGCCCACTTGTCACTTCTTGGTGTGGTAAAATTTGGATATTGATCCGATGAGACAAATGCTTCTGCTGTCTTAAATTAATTAAATTTTTAAGGTGTTTTTTAATGTTTAGAGTTAAATCGTTAAAGTTTAAGATAAATATTTGAATTTTTTTTATATTGATTCTTTTATTTATTTAAATTTTTATATTTTTTAAGAAATAAATTATACTGAATATTTTTTTTTTGACATATATACATTGGCTTACAAATTCAAAATAAAAAAATATTATTATTATTATTATTAAGTAAATTTTAGTTTCAGCAAATTAACTTGCAAGAAAAGAAAAACTCTTACTCTGAAATGAAATTACTCCATGGAAATGTAATCTGATAACTTTACAACAACAACAACAATAATATACTCAGTAAAATCTCACAAATGAGGTTTGAGGAAGGTAGAATGTACGCAGACCTTACCTGATAACTTTGTATGCAAGAAAACACATACCCTATAAGTAAAGAAAATAACTAATTGAACCCAATATGATCAAATGCATTTTTGTTAAAACGTTATCATTTCAGTCTATACTCTTTTGTGGGTATATAATGGTTGTACAATATAATTCATAAAAAAAAAATATATTAATAAAAATAATAATATACTTAATGGAATTTCACTATTGGGGTTATGGGGAGGATAACATGTACGTAGATTTTATCACTATCTTATAGAGATATAGAGACTATTTCTTGAAGACTCTCGTTTCAAAAATATCAAGCCCCAAAAGCAAAAGCTACTAGATATGAAAAAAAGAAAATCGACTAAAGAAAAAAGTCAATGATAATATATAAACACCATCAACGTAACAAATATAAACCAACTAATAACAAACAAGATATAAAGACACGATTAATCCTACTATATCACAAGTTTAGATAACATTCTATCTCCATAAGCCTATTAATCTTGCACCCTAATAAGCGACCTCTATTCCTTTCTCTCTAAGGTCATCTCCTCGATCAGATGAAGTTTAGTCATATCCTGTCTAATCACCTCCACCCAATACTTTTCGGTCTATCTTTACCCCTTTGCATAACCCCTATATCCAACCTCTGGCACGTACGTCTTCTCTGCTCATATTCAAACCATCGCAGTTTGGCTTCCCTCATCTTGTCAGCCACGAAGGCTATCTCTAAATTTTTCCGAATGGTCTTATTCCTAATTTTGTTACGCCCGATATGTCTATACATCCATTTCAAACATCTTCATCTCCACAACCTGTATCTTTTGGATATGTGAGTTTTTGACTTAGCACTCCATCTCATACAACAATGACGGTTTATCATTCTATACCTTTAAGTTTAGGTGGTATTATTTTATCACACAATACTTCAAAGGCAAGCCTCCGCCTTATTCATGTCGCCTAAATACAATGTGTGACATCATCAATGATATCACTACTATCCTAGATGATGGACCCAAAATATTTAAAATTTTCTTTCTTGAAAAAAAGTTGAGTGCTAAGCGTTACTTCAATGCTTGTTTCATCCCTCGCCACACTAAAGAGTATAAAAATTTTTAAAAATGTACATTAATTATACAATATAAATTACTTATATATGAGATATATATAAATATACATTATAATACACTTAAAAATTAAATATAATTTGATTATAAATAAAATATGAACTAACTATACATATCTACCCAATAAATAATTATTTTTTTAATAATTATTTTGAATAACCATTTTACTGTGATTATCCCAAAAAATTACACTAGATCGACGTAACACGAGTAAATTGATCATATTTCAATGTACCGGAAGAGTCAAACCATGTGACCGGTTCTCGAAGTCACCTTACCCTTTTACGTTACGTGCCATTTATGTTTCCCATTTCTCGTCAATAAACGCCATGTGTCACAAGCGAAATTTCGTCCCAAATTTTAATACTTTATTATTTTAACTGATATAGTCTGACTCTTATAATTTTTTTAAAATTATAATGTAAAATAAATTATAAATATTTTCAAATTTATCGATATCTCACGCCACAAGTAATGCGCTCCGTCTATTTTAAATGCCACTTCTAAGTCTTTTAACCTATCCCTCGAAATATTATCTTATTATAATTAAAAACGAGTTTAGTTTAGAAATTAATTTATATTTTTTAAATAATTTTAATATAAATTTTATGAAATATTTTATCCCACATATAAATATATCACATGCTTTCTCTGTCTCATTTTAATTGAATTAATAATGTAATGCACATATATTAAAAAAAATATTCAAAGATAAAATTCGTACCATATTTTCTACTATTGTCCTTTGTAAAATCATAAATATATAGTATAATATATCTAATAGAAAATATAAAACTTTAACAAATGAAAAGATAAATATGAAAGTAATCATAAATATATAAAATAATATATCGCTAAAAAATATAAAATTTTAATAAATAAAAGGATAAATATGAAAAAACTTTAAAACAAGAACGCTGAAAAATTCAAATTTTTTAAATATTAAAAAAATTATAATTAATTTAAAACAGAGAGAATAATACTCTATCTATCTCATTTTAATTGAATTTGAGAGATAATACAACATATTAAGAAAAATATTCAAAGATAAAATTTATACAATACTTTTCACTATTAGCTTTTATAAATTCATAAATATATTGTATAATATATCTTTTAAAAAGTATAAAACTTTTAATGTATAAAAGGATAAATATGATTTTTTAAAAAAAATATTCACCTTAAACATCGAATAATTAAATATTAAAAAAATTTAAAAATTTTAATGAATTTACGACGAAGAAAGTAATATATATATGCCATATCAAATCAAAATGAGCGGAATAAAATGGGGCCCTTTGATTTACAAAACGAAACAAACGAGACCAAAAAAAGAAGAAGATGATATCGCCGCATATGAGAGGATGTGCCGAAGTGACACGTGGTAGTATCATAAACCTCTATTTTGTAGCGTAATTCTCTGAGCCACTATTTATTCATGACTTGTCGGACCAATAAGGGGGAGTGCGGGCTGCAACATTTTGCCGAGACACGAGGGAAAAAATTGAAGAAACCTCATCTCCTTCACCCTTACCAAATTCTCTTTCTCTTCTTTCAAACACTCTGCTCATTTCATTTTCATCAAAAATTGCCGTATTCAACTTTGCTTTTACCAGAAAACAAGACCTTATCTATATTAAAAATCGGTTTTCAATTTTTGTTTGATTATCCGATTTTTAATTAACGTTATATGATTTGTTTAACAAGTCAAAAATTGTGCATATCCAGACGATTTGAATCACATTTCGTACCCTATTTCAACACAAAACCAAAGCGAAATTTGAGTTTGATTAATTCTGGGATTTTTCCTGAATATTCATCTGAATTGAAATTATTCAACAATGACGGTTTATCATTCTATACCTTTAAGTTTAGGTGGTATTATTTTATCACACAATACTTCAAAGGCAAGCCTCCGCCTTATTCATGTCGCCTTATTGACGTTTGGGAAAAGAAGAAGAGGAATTGCAGCAGCAATGGCGGTCGAAGTAGTGAAATCCAACGGAGCGACGATTATATTGACGTCAGGTGCAAGCGGGAGAATCAGCGCGCTATTTTCATTACAGGTGCTGAGGAGCTTGTTCCTTTTGATTAATGCTTTCGTAATGCTATTGTTGTTTCCATTTCGTGGAAGGAGGAGGATTGCGTCGCCGGCGACGATGATGGCGTCGGGGTCGCAGGAGAAGGGAATCGGCGGCATTGGCAAGGAGGAAAAGGCGGTGGTGGAGAGGAAGGGTCCGGTGGTCCGAGTGCCGTCGAAAATGGTGCCGCGGAAGAGCGCGGTGGAGCAGGAGGTGGCGGCGAGACGATCGCTGGCGATAAGGAGGGTACTTCAGGAAGACGATAAAGAGACGCTGAGGGAATTTTCGCTCTTTGTTACGTCCAGAGGAGATACCATGTTCACACAATCATGGACACCTGTTTCCTTCAAAGTCAGGTAAATTGATCAACTTCTGTCCCAAAATGAAATTTGCACATATCTACAGAAATTAATTAAATAATTTTGACTATATAACTTCTAATATATTGCTAAAATTGGAATATGTGTTATTTTTTTCCTATTATAAAGTTTAGTTTAAAGATTAATCACCTAATTAAATAGTTATATTGGAATTAATGAAAAATAGGAATTAATTAAATAGTCATATTGCAAACCCATAAGCATCTTTTGAGATTGATTACACGTTATGATCATTTATTACTCTCAATGTTTTAATTTTGGTTGATTACCTAATTAATTAGTGATTGATGTTTCTGGAAGGTCCTAGGAAGTTTGAATACATTTCTCTTGTTTTTTTGTGTTTCCATTTTTGCCCTCCGTTTGAAGTTTCTTGCTTTCCCCGTGAGGGTCGGTGGCCAAACAAGATTTTATTACAAATATATGAAAAATTAAACATACTAAGAAATTAAAATAAATTTAACATTTACTATATATATAAAATATTTTAGTGATATATATAAATAATATACTTTTCATTAGAAGTTGGATCCTTACTAGTTCCTACCCTGGGTTACTGGGCCTCCTAATAAAAGCGGCTTTTAAGAGCTGGGTTACTGGGTTACTTATAAATCAAAAATATTTTTATTTAATTTTATTTGAACATTTTAAAATTACTATTTTGACTTACAAAGCATTCAAAATAAGCAAATTCAAAGGACACTATGATCTCTAATTAAAAATAAATGATTATGTATTTAACCACTCCATACCGTTCATATGAGTACTATTGGATAAGATTACAAATTAGTGGACTTAATAGCTTTTCAAAATTAAGTTGCATGGCGATTTCTGCAACTACTTAGGAAACACAGATATTTTTGTACTGTGTGATTTAATTAGAAAGGAATTTTCGTATCTTTAAATTTCCACCATCCAGCAGAGCTTAGAGCAATCTCTAGAGTTTTATTCTTCTTGTTTTAATCGTGCTTTGAGTGTGACAGCACAGGATCACATAATTAATGGTGGAAAGGGGAAAGTTTGTCCTGATTCGCTAAGTTGACGTTACTACCCATTGTTCTGTTGCGTGGTGTCTGCAATTATTCTGATGCTTCAAAATTTAATGGTCTACTTTTTATTGCATTAAAATATCTGTCTCCCGAGTTCATACAAAATAGTATTCACTCCGTTTCATTTTAACTATTACGATAAAGTTTGACATAAATTTTAAGAAATAATTAATTGAAAATATTATTTGATTAATATAACTTTAATAAATAACTAACTTTTTATCCATACCTTATTTTCACTTTTTTTGCCCTTTTTTCATATATAGTACTTTCTATTTACGGGGCTTGATTTTTGAGACGAAGGTTTCTCGAAAACACCTCTCTATCTCTATGTGGTAGTGGTAAGGTTTGTCTACATTTTGCCCTTCGCAGATCCCACTTGTGGGATTTCACTGGCTATGCTGTTGTTGTTGTTGTTGTTGTTGTTTCTATACATGTCTCTTAATTCTAGAATATTTAATGTTAAGGGAGAAGTTGAGAAAAAAAATATAATTCTCTTTGGGATAACTATTTTAGTATATACCTCATAACTAAAATGGGACGGATGGAGTATGTATTTCGAGTTCATATTAAGGAAATTGTTGAGATTTTTTCATAGTTTAAAGTAAGTAAAATTTTCAGAGTTCAAGAGAATTTTGAGATTTTTTTCATCAAGTTCTTAACTATTTACATATTTGATGAAAATAATTGAGGAATAATTAAAAGGATAATAATGGAAAGTAACCTTTAATTTTCTACTTAGACATTTTTCTTAAAGGTTTTGTCATAACATTTTTCTCTTTGTGCTGAAAAAGTTCTTGTTTTTAGCCGGTTGTTAAAATTTTTGTAAGTAATATTTGAATGTCTGACTATTTTCCGTTTGAATTTCATTTATGTCTAATTCTTCAAACAATTCTTCTCTTCATAGGCACACATATTCTTTCAAATCTAGGATGAAAAAGATATATGATGGCGTCGGGGTCGCAGG
>DF357301.1:65864-102339 GCA_000787875.1 Solanum virginianum | reverse complement strand
TCAAATCTAGGATGAAAAAGATATGAATGAGTGTTATCAGTAGTTACAAAGAATATTGCAGCCACTAGCAGATTTTGATAGATGGTCCCTAGCTAGAGTGGACCGATTCCCGAGAATCCCACCACCCAAGTCACTAGTGATAGTATTTTCTGATTATTCTCTGTGTGGTAGCCATGGGCTTAATGGGCGCTACAGCTTTTTCTTTGCATAATTTGCCATAACGTGGCAGCTCTTTTCAAAATATCACACAAGTCCATTTGGCTCACATTTTACATTAAGAAAATGAACGAAAGAGACATCCCGTTACTAGTATTTGTGCTCTTTGTTATTTCACTATAGGACACAAACATGATTACAATGTCTTGATCTGATTAAAATGTGCTTCCTTAGTCTCAATTTATACAAAGATGTTTGATTGAATTCGAAATTTAATAAATAAAAGAAAGATTTTTGAAATTTATTGTTTAAAATAAGTCATAGTTATTCACTTATTTGCAGAACTATAAATCATTTCAATAAAGATAAATAAAAATTTTAAAATTAAATTATTATAAACTATATCATTCTTTTGTAGACTTAACTTAAAAGGGAAAAAAAAGAGTGTCACAAATTGAAATAGGAGTAAATAAGGGTCATATTGAGAAACTGAGTGCATTAAAATATTCTTCAATCCCAACATAGTACATAACTCTACTCCATTCATAGGACAGTGTTTGATTAAGCATGTTATTTAAAAAAGAAATGCTTTTTGTTTGGAACTTATGATAACAAGTAATGACATTTTTGTGTAGCTATTTAAGCAAGTCATTGATTAAGTTCAAAATTATAATAATTTCAAATATAGAAATGTGTCTTTTTTTGAAATACACAGACTAAAAGAGAAAGAGTGTCACTTGAAATAGAGCAGATGGAAACTGCTTACTGCAACTTCACTTGCTGTTGGTATGCTGTTCATTTCAGATAGTATCTGGGATTGAATGTGACGCTAATTTGTATGTGACATTCGTTTTTCCACTTCTGATCCTTCGGACATGTCTTCTGTTAGTTGGCTGTAAATATTTCTTAAACATGTTAGACCAATCTTATTATGCGGTAATTGTGTAAAGACCTACATATTTAACATGCCATGAATCCTTTATGCTTCAGTCTGAATGTGAGTAAGGTGGAATAGAATAATCCTAATCTATTTGGATTAAAGAACACAATGCTCATTTTAGAAATTGGTGCAAAGTTATCTTCAATGACCTCCCCATTGCCTTATCTAATAATATGTTCTTCAGAGACTTTTCCTTTTGCAAGTAGATTAGAAGACCATTAAAAGCATATGATTGCACGTTTAGCTCCATTCCATTTCATTGCACGTTTAGCTCCATTCCATTTCATTGCACGTTTAGCTCCATTCTGGTTTTATCTGTTGAAATAAATTTAATGATGTTAATTGTCTTGGTGCAGGGGATTGGTTTTCTTGTTGCACGGCCTTAATGAACACAGGTTTACATTTGTCTTGCAAGGTTCTTATGATTTTTTAATTTCAGTTCAATGTTCATTATCTTAAAGACACTGCATTCTTCATTTTGCAACAGTGGTCGATATAATGATTTTGCCAAGAAGCTAAATGCAAATGGCTTTAAAGTTTATGGAATGGATTGGATTGGTAAGTTCTACATTTACAAAACGAATTATTATAAAGCACTTGCTTTATATATTCCCTGTTAGTTGTAGATACTTGAATCTAAGTTCTGTTTATTTATTTTACTTGTTTAGTGAATTTGAGAAAATTGATTCTCATCGTTGATTGACATCCTCGAGCTTTTTTCTTTTCTCTGTTTCTTCTCATTACATATGTTAACTGAACTGGTAGTACTGTTCATCAAGAAAATTGAGGCTCACCTTTAACTTCCTTGTTCTTTCCTCTATTTTAGAAGACAAAGGTTTTGTGCTTATTCAAGTTTCGATCCCTGCCAGAAATCTGGCATTTTTTTTCTTTATATTGTTTAGTTTTAGTCCCAACTTATCTCTGAATCCTAGTCTTTATGGCTGTTCAATCCCTCCAGATTTTGTCCTCTTTATTTAGGTGCAACTTTGCCAACCTACATTTTTGTTAGTTTTTCTGTGTATATGTTGATTATTCTAGTTACACTTTTTCTGTAATAATAGAATGTTCTGATCTGAAAATTATATTGATCTTCTCCTACTTGTTGGTTCTACAATGGTTAGCTCTTTTTAATGGAAAATTATCAAGACATGCTTATATTTTCGTATGATTCAGTTGCTAGGACCTTGTTATAATGTGATAAACAAAGTGCAAGCATCCTAAAGAGTGTGTTTACTTTCTCCATTAAGTTTCTAGCTGTAGCTTCTTTGATCGTGGTTTTAAAGGTGCAAATAAAACAGGGAATGAAAATGGTTCAATTTCTAGGTTGGAGTTCTTTTCTTGGGGGCTGTGTGCACGTCGTGGTGGTGGCGTTGGTGTGTTCGGGGGGGCGGGGGGAAGGAGAATAATCCGAGAATTATCTTTAGCAGTGATCCATCAGTTGCTAGGCCATCAGCTCATTGGACTGTACACTGATACTTGTGCATTTACCACCAAACTCATTGGTTCTTGACATAACAGAGATGAGAAAAATACATGGATATCTGGGTATGCGTGAGAGTAAATCATGAAACGATGTACTAAAGCACAGTTTTTCCAATCTCTTCTTGGTGAAATAAACCTAGTACGACTTTTAGGTGGCCATCTATCAATTTCAAACCTGAATGTCGTTTTCTTCCTTAAGCTGTGATATTCTGATATTCATCTATTGATGAATCTTCAGAGAAGGGAGACATTGATTGTTTAGTTGCTGTTCTTATGGTTGAAAAGTCAGTCTTAAACTATGCATGTATGTCGCATGTTGCAGGAGTTGAATTTCCTCCAATCAGCAGCCTTTGGTGCGAAAATGTTACATGTGAAGCTCCTTCACATAAGTAAGCTATTAAATTGAATCTCTGATTCTGCCTTTGTGCGTGAAGGGATAATAGAGGGAGGAAAAGGTGCTTACAACTCCATTTTAACGCATTTTATCGGAAAAATAATTCTAATATATTATCACGCTTTCACAAGGGGCAAGTCCCAAAAAGTAATATTTCCTTGGTCGCATGAAAATTTGGTTTAGGGGAGTGAATTGCCTTGAATATTGAACATTAAAGGAAACTGAATTTGTTAAATACATGACCGTGAAGAGCACCTTGGTCCATCTGACTTATCTATCCGTCTGAAAACCTTGATTTTGTCTTTGAGGCACCCCTTCCTCTCTCTCATTGTAAAGTTGTCTAGTTTTGCTATTTATTTCTTATTAATTAACCGTGCATATTGAATATTTTCACTTAAATGCGTTTTGTAACGTGTAAATAGTTCTTTATCAATTAATGATGCGACTGAATCCTTTGGGAATGTTATTTCTGAATTTTTAAGCTCATCTTCATGCAGGACATGGTGGAAGTGATGGACTGCATGCATATGTTCCTTCTCTTGATGATGCTGTCAATGACACGGTATGATCCTTTTAGTTTTCATGAATAATGCATTGAGTAAAAGGCAGAATGAACCATTTAAGTTTATGTTATTTACAACTTTTCATCCACTTTGTGCAGAAGCAATTCTTGTCAAAGGTTTTAGCTGAAAATCCTGGGCTTCCGTGCTTTTGCTTTGGACATTCGACAGGTGCAGCCATAATCCTCAAGGTAAATGTGTTTTCTGTCCGAATTGTCTATTAAATTGTTAATGAAGATCGTCGTTAACTCTATGCTTCATTGATACTTGTAGACAGCACTTGATCCGAAGATAGAATCTAGGATTGATGGTGTTGTATTGACTTCGCCTGCCGTTGGAGTTCAACCAGCTCATGCGATTTTCGCAGTAAGCGTTTTTTTCAAAATCATGTTCCTGCTTTAGTTCTTCCTTATGAATAATGTCATCTGTTGGGGCCTTAGCAGTCTTTAAGAATCCTGTTTCTTAATTATTAGGTACTTGCTCCAATTTTCTCATTTTTATTCCCAAGATACCAGTTCAGTGCAGCAAACAAAAGGGGTGCAGCAGTATCTAGGGATCCAGAAGCATTACTGGCCAAGTATTCAGATCCATTAGTGTTCACTGGATCCATTAGGGTAAGAACAGGTTACGAGATCCTTCGGATAACCAACTACTTGCAGCAGAATCTGTGCAAGTTGACAGTACCATTCCTAGTTCTTCATGGTTCCGACGATGCAGTCACCGACCCTGAAGGCTCTAAGAAGCTGTATGAAGAGGCTTCTTCAACTGATAAAAGTATCAAGCTGTTTAAAGGATTGTTGCATGACCTGCTATTTGAACCTGAAAGAGAAGAAGTCATGAAGGAAATAATCGACTGGTTGAATCAAAGACTGTTGAATTAAGGAATAATATTATATAATGGTTCCATAAGAAATGGAGTAGTGGAAAATGCAGAATCCCAAGAGATTAGCAGTGGGGAGGGAAAAAGTGTTAGTTCATGGCATGTTAAGACTTGATTGCAGCCTCCATTCTGAGATGTTTTGTAAACTAATTAATCCATAGTTTCTCAATTGATTACTCGGAAGGCAAAATTATTTTCCTCCGCTTTTGTCAGACAGCTGTTTTTGTGAAATGTAAAAGGTGGTTTATTAATTTTGTTCTCATCCATACAAAATTGGAGTCATGAGCACTATTTTATGTTATCTTAACACTAAGACAGCTGTGTAAAGAGATATTCCAGGCTGTGTAATTCATACTTAAAAATCTTTAATTATTTGTGAAAGAAAGAAAAGGGCCATGGGTAGTTTAGTGGGCTCTGATGATGGCTACAAGTGAAATAAACTACTGTTGTTTCTGTCACTGTCAAGTTCCACTCTTCAAAGCCGCAACTTGCACCCTTAAGGCAAAAGACGTAAAAGAAACTTCTAGCACATATATTTTATTTGAAATTTGGTTCAAAGTGTGGCTCATGTCTAACTTGAGGACTAACTTTTTCAACTACATTGAGATTAACCAGTATTTTGGTTACTGCAGAGTCGTAACTATGCAAGTACATTTACGATATATAATGTATACTCTTGGAAATAAATCCAGTGATTATTAATTGCACTTTTTATGTTCTTTTCTGATGTTCGAAGTGAGAGATGACCCCCCACCCTCCATTAGGAAAAAATTAATGAAAGAAAGGTCTACTATGGAAAAGACAAGAATTGGACCACTTGCACCAGGAGGAGTATTTCATGTCAACATTTAGATTAAATTAATTCATGTGTGTGGTGGCGTTGATGTCATGAATAGTGCACCTTATTATTTCCAAAAAAAAGAAAGAAGTATTATCACTTTTTTTCATGCATTTTATAACTGTAATGTGTAGACAATTTGAGCACCTTAATTCATTTAGTATCTTTTACATCATATTGATACACACGAGTAATTGGAGCCTTGGGTATAAAGTAGAGAGCGATCTACTCCTAAAGAGATTTTTAAACCCAAATTTAAATCAATCGAGTCTCGAAAGAGCATTGAACACCGAGCTGAAAACCAAAAACAAATACATGAGTTCCTTAATTTCTTCTTCTATTTCTGTTCTTTTTCTTCCAGTCTTTTATTTCAGAAATTATTGACTTAGGAACTTGAATCATGAATCTTAATTTCGTTTAGAAATATCAATAGACCTTCTAATAAGTCCATTTAAAACAAAGGAAATGGAGGGATTGAGGCCTAAACATTCAACCATTGTAAAAATATCATATTCATGATATGCAGAATCAAAAGGGTGTTAATTGGTGAGAATTCTTAATCAGACGTCTCAGAGTTCAGTAACTATTAGACTTTTAATTTTCTTCTGCACATTTCAAAGTATTGTGCATTCAAATAGGAGCAATATCTCCAAAATACAATTGATTTCTGTTAAAGTTTCATATTTGTTGAGGATATGAGTTGTATTTCCATATAATCTTTACCACTTGATATTGAGTCTCAATATTACGTATTCTTGCTCTAGAAAGATAAATTTAAAATTTAAATTTTTATAAGATATCAAACACTTGATTTTTGAATTCCACCACATGCAGTTGATTTGATTTGATTTACTAGGTTTGAAATCGGTTACTTATTAGTACTTGTCAGTGAATTATTTAATACATACACATGATTTGATCTAATTATATTGAATTCGAAAGAACGTATAAGCTGAACTCTTTATTCACCCCAAGGTCCAATTCTATGCATGGGGAGGTATTAATTAGAGTTCCGACATTTGTTGTGTGTGATTTGTATCTTATATTATTTTGGCATAATTTTCATTTCATAAGCTAACTTCTGATTAAAATTTAGGCACTTGTGCGCATATTTATTATCAATTCATGTATTTTATCGTACTATTATCTTAAATACAATATTTATTTAATTTTTTACTAAACTTTTAATATTTTATATCATTAAATTCAGTATCATATAACGATAGAAAATCTCATAAAAATATAAATCAATCTGATATGTTCTTGTCGTTACTTCAAGAAACAATACAAATTATGAGACATTTGATTCTCGATACTTGATAACGTATTATACTTAGTTTTACTCAGGAAGTAGTTATTTAATTAAAAGATTTGGCTACAAGAAAGTGGGAGAGATAAAATATAAAATGGATGATTTGGTTTCATTGAGCTAATTAATTCCAAAACTTGAGATGAAAACAACGTGATGATTTTATAAATAACATGATAGAAATAATCTAATCAGAAGCCAACATGTAGCAAAAAGTAAATCTTTTCTAGCTATACCTCATGAATTTCATACGATATATATATATAAAAGTAAAATGTTTATAAAAAAGTAGCCCATATTTTATTCACATAAAAAAATAGTCAAAAATCAGCGAAACTATACAATATAGTTTGTCAAAAGTTATAAAAAAAATATACACTGCTATACAATGTATATTACTTATACATGAGCTATATACTAAATATGCATTATGATACACAAATATACACTGACTATATATACCTATATTGCGAGGGCTATTTCTCTTTTAATTTTTAAAGTTAAGTGTCTCTCGGTGTAATTTGCTTTATTTTTTTTTTAGATTCTTTTGGTCCATTTTTGGATCATCTTTTGGCCTAAATTTCCTGAATCCGGCCAGGACAACCCGAAGTAGCCCTATTCCTGTGGTCACGATTATACTGCCCCGATCCAGATATCCTCGGAGCTTGACTACCTCTGGAGGGTGCTGGAGGTTCTTATTAAGGATTGTTAAATCTTTTTATTAATTTTTTTTAAATTAAGTAAATGTATAATATTTTCACGTATATATTTTACATGCATTTTTTACTTTAATGAATTTTATAAAATATGAATTCAAATTAGTTAAATTTGTGGTCCCGTGAGAATTTAAAATATGTATGAACAAATTAAAAAAGACAAAACAAATAAAATAAAAAGGATGAATTTAAAATATTATCCTCCGAAAAAGGCAGTTCCTAATCATGATTAGCTAGTAATTAGACCAATTAACAACCAATAGCTTTGAGCAATAAGCATTGAGAATTTCTTTTTGCTTTGAAGCATACTTTATTTGTATTATTTTTATTGAGATATGTCACTGCACCGTGGTTGATAATTTGGAGAAGTTGATTGGTGTTCCAAAGCCTAATCCACATTAAAAAAAAATTAAAGAGCCAATTAGTTGACTGAATTAGAATATATTTTTGGATTTGGCAATTGGCATTTAATTAATTTTTGTTCTCCGTCCATCCAATCATACAAAAGTATGGATATTAGTGGTTGATATAGTTAATACTGTGTACTGATCATCACTATTGAAGTACAAACATGGAAATTCTATATAATATTGTATAAATTCCTAATATAGTAAACATAGATTTTACTCTTGACAACGACTTGCATGTTGTGCTTTTTGGGTAATACATAATCGAAATCGGATATTTACACCAAACTAATTCAATTTGTTATGATCAAGTAATTTAATGTAGCAAAATTAATATGTATGAATTAATCATATGATTAAGTGATTGAAGTGTATGTACATATATATTTCCATTTCTCTTTTTGAAAAGGGTGGAATAGAGGGTGAGTTGGTTTGTTACGATCAAGAATTATATTGCACTATATAGAAATATTAAATTAGGTTTGGATTAATTCACCCAAGAAAAGCCTAGCTCAAAAGTGGGAAGAATTGTCCAAGACTTATAAATAGTCCATAGTTCTCATCCTGATTCGATATTAGATCATTCTCATCAATACTCATGCTCGACTCCAGGACTTTCTATATCTGACATTCAATTCACTGTCCGATTTGCTACATGACATTCTAGAAATGAGAGTGTAATCACAATCTCGTACGGTTCGAGCGCTCCACAACAGACCCAAAGGTCCTGACATTGCTTCCATGTCAAATTAGATCTTGGGACTAATTTACTTTCAAAACTAACTCGAAATAAAGAGGATTGTCCAAGCCTATAAAAAGTCCAAATTCTCATCTCAATCCAAAGCAGTGTTTTCAAAAATATTTTCGGAGCGAGTCTAGGGTAGGCATACAAAAAATACTTCGGGGCGTAAATTGAAGGTGCAGATCCATAGGGCGTAAGTCCTAGAATTTGAGGTATAAGTCCTAGTGTAAAAACACACACTAAGCATTAATTTTAATTTTTATTATTTTAAAAATATTTTTACTATAAGTCATATTTTTTTTTATGAGTGTATTGAAATTTATACTTTATCCTATCATATTTTTCATATTTTACAGTATTTTCTAAAATATATAAGAAAATAAATAACTTTCATAAGTAATTTTTTAGATAATAGTGTCTCAAGAGAATAGGATAGCACTATATGTACCTTAAGCAACTTTATTAATTTTTTGTCATTACTTTTACTCTTTTTATCATTTCCTTGTTTGAAATATATAAATAATAATCAGTACAAATATTAGTTGAGGAAGGGAAATATTATTAATATGGAGATTGATGATGATTGACTATTATCATTCTTTGTTATCTTTTTTAAATAATAATATAATATTTTTCCTATATTATTAATAATTTATTTAAATTTATTTGTAGCTTTATTGAAAGTTTTACTATTCGCACAAGTAAAATTTAAAATATATGAGATATATACCTTGTAAATTCACGAGACTTACACCTTATGTCTCGAGGTTTACGTCTCATCCCATACCGCATAAAATGCCTCATGCCGCACCTTTTTAAAACATTGATCCAAAGAGTAAATGTTCTCGTCAACTCAAATAACCCAATCAAGGAATAAGGAACTACCAAAGTAGTAAATAATTATCGTATCTTGATTATTATGTACGTCTGACCTACCCAGACAAATAGGAGAAAAGGTGATTATGGATGCCATGGTTTCTTTATGCAAAAATGACTGTAGGCACCTAAATAGGCAATACTATAAAATGCATGACAAGCATTGGTTTGCTCTTCTCCAAATTGATCACTATTGGAAGTGGTCCAAAATAACATATTTTATCATAATTGGTCCCCCGATGTCTGATCACGTTTCAATAACTTACCAGTTACATCAAGGCTTCTTCTCACGAAAGATAAACATAAATTGAAGTCTCATTTTTTTCATTTTGGTAGTATCTACATTAATGTAATTTTTACATAAATCAGGGAATCTTATTTAAGCAAAGAATTTTTGAGACAAAAGTGTTATGATCTTGATCCTTGTACGAACATCTTTAAGAGTATATTTTGTTAGATTATTTCTCAATATTTTGTACTTCTTTTTATATTATATATTACTCCGTCCACCATGCGATATAAGTTGATTAATCAAACTATATTAACTATATTAAATGTTTGTTTCTATTTTGGTAAGATTAAGTATAGTTCATCCCAAATATATTTATTGGCGAAAAGCGACGGCCGTTCCAATCATCGTAGACGCTTTTTTCCAAAAAGTATATATTAACCTTACCATCCGCTTTCGGTATATAAAAATTTAATCCAACTTGCATCATGGCTCACATCACGTTCCCCTGTATGCTTCATGTCCTTCCAATTGAATATGTTAAAACATTTCTTTAATTAATTTTCTGTTTTTACTGCTGTTTGTGTGTGTTTAACTACTTTCCTTTTATAAGCCTTCCATAATAGACCAAAACAACCATTAGTATTTGTAGTGGACGGAGTCAGAATTTTTAGTTTACACAAGCTCTGAATAGATTATTAGTTTGCATATACTAGTTCAAAGTTACTGAATTGATAATGAAAATTGTGGCTTCATTTATGTCCCAAGTTTTTTTTTTTTTAAAAAAAATGAATTTTACCACTAGACATAGTGTCTAGCAACTTTTATTAAAATAAAAAACCTCAATAGGAATAATTACAAGCATGGAGGGCTAGACCTTACCTTATCAAACATAATGAGATAACGAACCTCTACTGATTAACAAGCATGAAGAAAATAAGAGCTAGAGAGAACTAGGTATTCTATAATCATCACAGAGTTTGTAATACACTCTATGATGATATTCTTTACAGATGTATGAATTAAAAAAGATAAATAACCTGTCTAAAGCAATTTGAAGTATTTTTCTTTTGTCCTCTTCTTTAAATCTGTCCAACAATATTTGATAGTTCATCACTTCTTCTTCTTGGATTTATTAAATCTGATCGAATCTAATAATACTGTCATGTGATTCTGCATGCTTTGCTAGTTGCATCGGTAGGTGACTCGGAGACCCAAGTAAAGTTGTTTCACCCCTTTTCAAGTTAACATTTTAGAACAGACTTCCTTAAACTTCCAGAAATCAGCCAGTCCTTTTTGTCCCCCTTTTATATATATACCAACTTCTCAATTAACTTATTGCCCACCATCTCTCTGCCTCTCCCCCACATAATTATTATAATATATTTTCTGCATTTTGTTTCTTCTCCTTCAAGGTCATGTGGCTTACTTTAGCAGCTAACAAAATCCTAGAGGACAGGCAGAACCATGAAGTTGATTCTCAAACTACTTCTGCTGAGATTCAAAATATAACGTAAATAATATACATTTCCTAGTCTTAATTTAAGTGTGTATATAAATTTTTACGTTTTGAATTCTTCGTTTTCATCTTACACTTCCTGCCCTTCTTTTGAAACATAGATTATTTGTTAGCTCATGGAATGTTGGAGGCATTACACCGCCTTCCGAGTTAAACATGGAAGACTTGCTCCACACTGAAAACACTTTGGCTGACATCTATGTTTTCGGGTAATGTTTATTGAGTTTACTGTTATAGTAAGTAAAGTTGAGTTACTTTAATATGACAAAAAAGTAGTTAACGCGTATCAGGTTTCAAGAAATTGTACCTCTGAATGCCGGAAACATCATAGTACAAGAGAATACAAATATATCTATACAATGGAATTCTCTTATTAGAACAGCTCTCAACAAGACTGATGGTAGTCGTCTTGAGAAGGCAGAGATTGGAGAAAGTCATCAAAAAGTTTATCCACTAAAAAGAGAGGGATCTTTTACTACTTCAACAACTAGTAATTCAACCCATTTTGAGTGCATAATTAGCAAACAAATGGTAGGAATTTTTATTACTATATGGGCAAGGTCTCCCCTGCTCCCTTTTATCAAGCATACAAGTGTCTCCTCTGTTGGCTGTGGTATTTTCGGCTGCCTCGGCAACAAGGTACAAAATCTATTCCAATTCTAGCGTCTAGACGCCCTTTCTAGTGGTCTTTGGTTAATTACAACAACTAATTTTGAGGAATTGAATATATATATGTGTATATACAGGGTTCAGTTTCTGTTAGATTTTGGTTGCACGAGACAAGTTTCTGCTTCGTGTGTAGTCATTTGGCTTCTGGTGGAAAAGAAGGAGACAAGAGAGATCGAAATGTAGATGCCTCCCAAATACTATCACGCACGCGATTTTCCTCTGATCCATTTCAATGCTTGCCGAGAAAGATTTTACAACACGAGTATGTTCACCCCTCTACCACGTTTCTTTCTTGTTTTTTTTAACTTATTCTGATAATATTCCCTAGTTGAGTCGTTGACTAAAGTAGGTACATATTCCCTTAGTTGAAAAACCATTTGTAGAGATTGAAATTTAAAAATTAGTCCCATTTCAGTCAATATTTCTTAGAATCTATTCTACCCTAAATCATATTATAGTCTCTTGAAAAAATATCTCAAATATTCATAGAAAGATCAAAAGGTCAAAAATCATCCCTATGTTACGAGAAATACTCCTCGAATCATGAAGAAATTTTATAAGAGAAGAATCGAGGGAGAAACATATTTGTGCCCTATTTCTTCATATTTTATTTGTGATTGTAATTTATTTTCTAGCACATTAAAATTTGTTGTAAACAGCATAAAAACTAGGAGGTGAAGAGAAATTGTCAAAATGCTTAGCTAACCCCTTTTATGAGTCTCAACTTATTTAGCAAAGAAGTCAACGGTTTCATTTATTTAGCACAAATGAAAGAAGATTTGAATTTGATTGTTTTGAAATCATATTGTCAAGTGGTAAGTATTTTCTAACTTCCACTAGTTGTGTAATGTCATGCAGCAGGGTGATTTGGCTAGGGGACTTGAACTACAGGATTTACTTACCAGAATCCACAACGAGATCTTTAGTCAATGACAGGCAATGGAGCACATTATTACAAAACGATCAGGTATCGTAAAAGAACAGTAATAACCTGCTATAACCAGTTAAATTGAATCGATGATCTAAGAATTTGAACTAAATTGCACATTGCAGTTGAAGGCAGAGCTAAGAGAAGGGTGCACCTTTGAGGGCTGGAATGAGGAGGAAATTGAATTTGCGCCAACATATAAATATAATCCAGATTCTGATGATTATTATGGCTGCAATAATCAGAAAGGGAAAAAGGAAAAGAATCGAACCCCTGCTTGGTAAGTGATCTCATAACACAAATGAAAAAGTACTAGCAAATTAATAATTTTGTAGATGAAATTACAATTAGTAGTGTATTGATTATGCAGGTGTGATAGGATTATATGGTTTGGGAAGGGACTGAAACAAAGGCAGTATAGTCGAGGTGAGTGCAAACTGTCGGACCACAGACCAGTACGAGCAATTTTCACAGCAGAGGTCAACATTCAGTGTCAATCGACAGAAAATATTGTCAAAATGTTTTCATAACCAACTTGTGAATATTTTCAAATCATGAAGCAGTAGAGAATCGCGCCTCAAATATCCTGTGCTGAAACCGATGGAATGGATGTACAGTTGCAGAGCGCTGGGTTGATCTGAGCTGCTGAACTGAACATTTTCGATGCGAAGCATAATTTATGTATTAAAAATTGCAACAAATGATAAGTCTCAACCTATAATTTTAAAAATACATAGAATTCAACGTTGAAAATCTTCTAGGTTGGACCTATGGAGTTAAAATTCTGAATTTGTCTCTCGCAAAAATGAGCTAAGTTTGTAACTGGCATTCTTCTTTATGTTCACCAGTAATAGTGAAAGTAATGCCTACAACTTCTACTGATAATCTTTTTGGAGATTTTGAATAAAAGATACAACAAAAACAAACTCAGTGTAATCTCACAGGTGGTCTAGGAAACGTATTCTGTAGACAGATTTTACGCTTACCTTGAGAAAGATAAAGAGGTTGTTTCTGCTCGACTCTGCACTCAATGAACGATGAACGATCAAAAGAGGCAGTAGCAACAAGCAGTTGAATAAAAGATACCAAGAATATGTTTAGGGCTGTTTTGGTAACATGCTCAACTGGGAAATGCTCAGAGTGAACTTTGCATTCTATCACATACAGATGCTTCCAGTTTGTATTGTACAAAACTTAGTCGATCGGTGAATTATGTGAAAGCGTAAAATTGATCTTTGAACTATATAAAAAGGTTCAAATTTGATTCCCATTTAAAACTCTTTAAAAATAAAGGAAAATTTATTTATTTTTACATAGTTTAGGAGCAAATTGATATCAACAAAAACATAATTGACCCAAACTATCAACAAAAAACTAAATTTTTTATTTCACAAAGTTCAGTGCAAATTCAATCCTATGCTCTTTTAAAAATATCACTTGCTAAAAGCATTTTATCAGACATTTTAACTAGCAATATAAAAATCAATCTTTCGACAGAAGTCACACAACTCACAAATCATTAAAGTAGATTGGAACTGAAGCCTGATAACAAATTACTTTTTCCAAACCACAAAAATCTACACATTCTAATCACCAGGACAGAGGCAGAGGAGTTCAAAGGAGTTTAATTGAACTTGTGGAGCTAGCTATTTAGCAATTTCAGTTCAAATATACATTTGAAAAATTATTAAGTATATATTAAAATTCAATTACTAGTCCATGATATCATTATTTTTTTAAAAAAAATTCGCATATAACCACTCAAAAACATTTTAATTATGTTCCATAGCTATATTTGAGGTAATTACATTTCGTAACTATAGTTATGATAGCGTTTTATATAATTCGCGCAGCATCCGCATACGTTTGTATAATTTGCTATACAATTCTCAATTTTTATATAGCATTTATACACTTCAGTATACAATTGATGCACAATATTTATATAATTCGTTGTACAATTTACAGTATTTGTATATTTCGCTATATAATTTGATTCACGTACGACTTTCGTATAATTGCGCACAACGTTTATATAAATCGCGCAAATTATACAAAACTCAAACTGTAATTACAAGTGAATATTTACTGTTCAAACTATAATTATGCTAGCTAATTAATTAGTATATATTTGTTTGTCCATATAATTTTTCTTTATTTTAATGGCTAGAAATTCAAATTTATAAAATTTAAGTTTTGGCCCACCACATTGAAGGAAGAGAGAAACCCAAACAGTGAGCAGGAGACAAGAAACACAACAGGTACAAAAGAAAAATGAAAAAGAAAAAGTGAGAAAAAGGAAAAGAGGGAAGGAAAAGAAAAGAATAAAGTAGTTAAATGGAAATTTCTGTAAAGTTTGAGGATCCATTTGCTGCTTGGTAATTGAATGGAATTTGAAAGGAATAAAGACTCTTATTTCTGTTATTTTTATATTAATATTATCGGTGATAATTGGGCGGATTGAATCAAATTTGAGTGAGTTATAATGAGTTAAGATGCCAAATGTGTCAAGACCCAACCCAACTCAAATTTGTTTGGGTCAAAATGGTTTGAGTATGAGCGGGTCAAGACCCAATCCGACTCAATTTTTACTAAGTTTTACTTATTTTATTTGTTCTTTTTAATATTTTAATACTTAATTGAATTATATTTTTCTTTATTATGGCTATACAAAATATATCAAATTGAAAAAAAAGTGTTTTGAAAATATTTTAACAAGATCTCTCTCGAGTTAATTTGGGTTGTATATCAACACAATTTTTAAATGAGTTGAGTTGAGATGGATTGAACTAATAATTGAGTGGGTTATTAACCCGCTCAAACTTCAACGAGTTGGACGGATTAAATTTAATTTTGTCACCCTTAATTAATATATTAATACAGTAAATACCAGTCACAAGAACATGTTTTTCTTTTTTCTTGATTTATATAACATAATCAAATTTAAAGAATCAATCAAGGAAAAATATTTTCCTATCTTTAATAAAATATTTATAATTATATAAATATATAAGAATTATTTTTTACTATAAACTTTTAATTTTTTTAATTATATCAAATTAAATAATGTCTAACAGAGGAAATCGTAATATGTTTCTTGGTAAAAGTAGTGGCACCACCCATGGTTCATGTTACTGAAAAGGTCCCACTAAGATTCTTCAAATTAAATATTATATTCATAACTTAAAGTGTATTTTAAATTGTTTTATAAAGTTAAGAACGCGCATGTCATTTCTACAGTAATTTCTGTAAATCAATCGTAAATGTAAATATATATATAAAATTCTAAATAAATGACTAGGAGCTTGTGGAAAACAATGAAAACGAGAACTAAAGAGTAAAGATTGTATCATGAAATACACACACTTTTCTGTAACAATATCCTAATATAACAATTCTTACTATAATAATTAAGCTTTTATAAGAATGGATTAAATCGATTTTTATATTTCATTTCACTTCTTTATAATAAATTTTATAACAGTCGTGATAGTAATTCATTTTTTAGTAATAGTACGATGACTAACCGTTATTATAGAAACTAGTATCCCTAGGATTTCTAAGGGGTCATTTGATTTGAGGGATAAAAATAAATAGTGATGGGATAAAAAATAGTAAAGGGATAAAATTTTGGTATCTTGTTTGGTTGCCAAGTTTTAGATAACTTATCCCATCATTTATACCATAGTAATGAAATAAGTGGGATAACTTATCACATATATGTAGAATAACTAATCCTAGGATAAGTTGTTCCCAACCAAACGATCCCTATAGTCTATCTAGTTTTATTAAATTTAATATTTTATCATACTATTTATGTCAAAGAATATTATATGAATAATATATTATTATCATCATTAAAAAGATTTCAATTTTATATAGTGTGATTAAGTTTAGAATTTAACATTAAATTACCTATAACAATCAAATATTATTTAAATATCAAGTTATAATATAATAAAAAGAATTTAACATGACGCGCATGTTAAGCAAGGGACAATGAATATTTAAAGGAGAAAGCGAAAAGGAAAATTACGGGCATATCCTTCGTCGCCCAGCTGATATGGGGCCTTTTTAATTGGTTTGGTGGTAGTTCCGGAGGAACCACCACTTATATATATAGATTAAAACTTATTTACATTCTTTAAAGTTTTTAAGCATATACTAATATGACATTCAAACTTGTTTCATATTGCAATAAAAAATAAAGTTTGAACAAAAATCAAACTTTATCCGTAATGAATGTAACATTGAAATCTACACCCCCTCATTCATTTTGATGTGATTGATAAAATGGTGACGGATCTAAAGATTTAAATTCAAATTAGATGAGTTAATAAATTTTAAATATTACTTAATTAATTATATTTAATAAAATAATACTCGAGTTTACAAACATAAAATTTATAAACGAAAATGTTACAATTGAAAACTTCTCTATATTTTGACATTTTAGGTACGCAAATACAATTATTAAACTTATTTATGAAAATATTAAGATATTGCTAACTCACTTTCCTTTGTTTCAAGATTTTCTCATTTTAATCCTATTAATTGATAAAAATATTTATTAAAGTTATAATTTAAATTTTAATACATTTAATACTATCAATATAATGAGAAGTGAAAGTATTTTTTAATTTAATAATATTTCTATTTTTTTAAGGAATATTGCATAGTTTAAAGAAATTTTACTTTTTAAAAAATATTAACTTTATAAATAAATTTGGGATAAAATAAGTAAAAAAAAAAATATCTACCTTGAATTCTCCAAATTGACAAGTAAAACTAAAAACTAAATTAGAAAATGAGTATTAAAGTAAAATTTTAAAAAACAAAAAGAGGAAAAAAAAAGTAACGCGTCCTCGAATTCAGGGCCCATTTGTGTGGAATATTTACCGTACGATATTTCCACAATATTTCGAAGACCCCTCTTTTATCGGCGAGTCAAGATATTTCTACTCGTTTTCCCCTTTCTTTAAATACCGTCTCAGGGGTTCTTGCAGTTCGAATTGAAGAAATTGTTTAAGAAAAAAGAGGAAAAATGGCAGAGCAGCTGACGGAGGAGCAGATCGCTGAGTTCAAGGAGGCTTTTAGCCTTTTCGACAAGGACGGCGATGGTAAAATAATCGTTTTCCTCTTCTCACTTTCATTTCCGTTTGTTTTGTTGTGATCTTACAGTGCGTGTTTTTTGTTTTTTTGCAATTTTTTTGAAATGAAAATGGTGTTTATGTCATAACTTCTGATTTTTTGTGGTGTTGGAGTAGATCTAAGTTTTTGCTGCGCTTTTTATTTGGTTGACTTACTTTTTACGCGATTTTGTACTCAAATGTTAAGAGATCAGTAGTGAAAACCTAAATTACACCGTTTAGTTCTTTGATTTTGCTGTTATGGTAAAATAGAGGAATGAAAAAAAGTAGAAGAACTGAGAATGCTTGTAGGACGAAAGCCTAGGTATGTAGGATCAATGGTTGAAAAAGTACCAGGACCAGAAGTAATCATCTCCATTTCCAATTTCGTTCATCTGCTCATAGAAAATATCGAAAAAAAAAATTGGGATGACGAGCCAATCTCTTTTTTGTTTAATAGAACTAACTTTTATTTTTTAGTGAAGGTGTGGTACTGTGATAATGGAAGTGCCTAATGTGATGCGTGTGAAAATTGTCTCACATTTGGCAATATTTATCACACTTCAACTATATTTAATTTGAAGTTTGCGTGATGGCATTCAATTGATTGCTGATTGCATCTTGTTGATGTCTTTTTTTTAACTTGATACAAGTTATTGAAGTGCATTATTATTAAGCCATTTTAAAATATTATCCATTCGGTTATGATTATATCATATGAGGAGAGAAAAGTTGTAAATTTTCAGGTGAGAGCCAAGAATTCTTAAGAGAACTTACCCTGAAAGAGAAATGAGGTTTATTGGGAGAAGAGATTTTCTTTTAAGAGTGGTTGCCTTTCTCTGTTGTGTCAATGATTTTTTATAGCTACTAAACCAACAGCCCTTGTTTATGAAATACTTAGAAGTAGAAAATGGATCCATATATCTCAGTGATGGTAATAATGTCACTCTTTGAGTTAAAATGGGACATTGAAGACAATAAAATCCTTAACTTGGCCTGGAAAATCCCACGATGGCCTGCAATTGAGGCTCTCTGTTGTTAGTTGATGAGGGGCTGCATATATCCTAATTTTTTGGTAGTTATTTCAAATTGAGCCAAGACTCTGTCGCAAACAGCATCTCTACCCCACAAAGGTAGGGTAAGGGTTGCGTACATCCTACCCTCCAGGCTCCACTTCTTGTGGGATTACATTGTGTATGTTGTTGTGGAGTTGTTTCAAATCCATAAAAGGTGAAAACTAATGTGATCTGTTTTGACTGGATAGAATGTTCTTCATGACTTCCCTGTATTTTTTCTTATTTTATATACAAAAAAGAGTTGCCCCTGGGAGGAAGCTTTTTGATATGTCACCCTTGATTATGTTTTCACTTTAGTTTCTCAATGTTATTGCATCTGGTTGCTCCTTAAAGTCCCTTCATTTTATATTCTCCCAATGAGTACTCTCTATTGTTACTATTCCATGAGCAGAATCAAGGTTCTAGTTGTGATCTGACCTTTGGTTCTATAGGCTGTATTACTACCAAGGAGTTGGGAACAGTGATGAGATCACTTGGTCAGAATCCCACTGAAGCTGAACTACAGGATATGATCAGTGAAGTTGATGCTGATCAGAATGGAACCATTGATTTTCCAGAGTTCTTGAATCTGATGGCACGTAAGATGAAGGTATAGGAGTATTAGCTAATTTAATTTACTGTCTTTCTTATTTGGCTTTATTGAGATATCTGAGATGATGTTTCAGTTCAGGTTTCCTCAACCATTATTTAGATTCCGTCCTTGAAAATTGATCTCAAAGACAATTTTTGACTTATTTGATTCGGTGGATGGCATCTTTGCTATCGTGATCCCAATTCCTTTGTCTCTTTAAGTTGTGATAGCCTCATGAATACAACAAGTCTGTGTTCATATTTTTGTCCACTTTTCTGTAATTAGGGATGGTCATTGTGTGTGGTCCAATTTCATATGTTTGTACTCGTCAATTGCATATATTTTTCAGTTTGGAATGTCTGTTGTATTTCAACTTTGAAATATTGTGGATGACTTTTGTGTCAAGTGATCTTTGGATCAAATATTGTGTATGCAATGATCTGCATAGTTCCTAGATTCTTTCAAACCAATCATGAAAAACCTTGCTCTAAGTTCTGCTTGCACTGATGAGACTAAATCCTTCTTATAGGAAAAGTTATTTACATGCAGAGGACTATGCAAACATCCAATTTGCAATTATGAGATAATATAGTTGTCAAGGGATCAATGATTGGTTAATTCTTTCTTTGTTCTTTTAGCATTTTGTTATTGTTTCCCTCTGGATCTTATATAATCATGACAGGGAGGCAAGAAATATTGTGTATCACTTTTGTGTCAAGTGATCTTTGGATCAAATATTGAGTATGCAATGATCTGCATAGTTCCTAACAACAACAACAACAACAACATACCCAGTGTAATCCCACAAGTGGGGTCTGGGGAGGGTAGAATGTACGCAAACCTTACCACTACCTCATAGAAGTACCCCCCAGTATTTCTTCGGTCTACCTCTACCCCTCTGAGTAGCTCCTGCAACCAACCTCTCGCACCTCCTAACAGGAGCATCGGTAGTCCTTCTCTGCACATGTCCAAACCATCGCAGTCTCGCTTCCCTCATCTTATCGGCCACCGGATCTGCATAGTTCCTAGCTTCTCTTGAATGGTCTCATTAACAACCTTGCTCTAAGTTCTGCTTGCACTGATGAGACTAAATCCTTCTTATAGGAAAAGTTATTTACATGCAGAGGACTATGTAAACATCCAATTTGCAATTATGAGATAATATAGTTGTCAAGGGATCAATGATTGGTTAATTCTTTCTTTTGTTCTTTTAGCATTTTGTTATTGTTTCCCTCTGGATCTTATATAATCATGACAAGGTGGCAAGAAATATGCTTTCTTCATCAAATATTATTATTTGCCAAATCTAGTAGTCTTGTAAAATAATCAGATTTCATACTTGGGAAAAGGATGTACATGATTTGGACTATTCTTTTGAAGGACACTGATTCTGAGGAGGAACTCAAAGAAGCTTTCAAAGTCTTTGATAAAGATCAGAATGGTTTTATTTCTGCAGCTGAGGTACTTTTCTTATTTTCTGCAAGTAATGATGTGGGAAATGTTATTTTAACATGCTAGTAGTTTTATTATGGACTGCCAAATGCTGTGTCTTATGTGTACAATTTACTTTTCAGCTTCGTCATGTTATGACAAACCTTGGAGAGAAGCTGACTGATGAAGAGGTGGATGAGATGATCCGAGAGGCAGATATTGATGGTGATGGGCAAGTGAATTATGAGGAGTTTGTCCGCATGATGCTTGCCAAGTGATGGCTTAAGATTGTCTTAGTTAGCTAATGTGTATTTTGTGATGGCCGCTCAGTTACTACAACTTCTAGCTGGCAGTTATTATTCTGTTCTTCTGTTAAGACAAACAAATGTGTCGTATGTTTTTACTAGCATCTAGACTCCTTTCAGTTTTATGTCAAACTTATGGACTACAGGTGTATACAGCTATAGTCCTTTGCCCATCCAGAGGGTAAAGAAAAGGAGAAATTGGATAGTTCATTGGTAATATCTTGTTAGTTGCCTTGGTTTCTTTCCAGGCCACAGCGTGTATGTGTTTCGCTCTGTCTCTAACTGTTCTATTTCCCATCTTTCTGGTTTTCGCTTTTATCACTGATTAATGGGAAGATCAAATGCAAGGTGATTATATCCTAAATCTACGACTGGTACATGTTGGATGCCCTCGTCCTGTATAGTTATCACTTTGGCAGTGAGGTTGTTTTTTTTTCCTTTCGTCACATGATCCATCCCAGAAATTGATATCTTATTTAAGTAGACACTATGCTCTAAGTTTTGGTGGGGGTAATAAGGTTCAATGGCTAACTTCTTAGCTGGTCGTATATGGCTTGATGAGTCTTTTCCAATTTCAATGAAAATAGAGACACATTTACGCGTGGCCAGAGGGAAACAATTAAGTAATTACAATTCTTCAATTATTTTAAAATGTCTGTAAGAAATGATTACAAAGATGTGAACTCCATAACAAGCTCCATTGATAGCTACTGAAAACCTCATAAACTGATTTGAAATTGAGTTTTGCAAAATTTTTATTTGTTTGGATTGGTATTATTCTAAAAGATTGAGAATACCCTTTGTGACTTATATATCAATTTAGAGAAAGTTCGAGGAAAATTAGAGACTAGAGTTGATTTGATTGGAATTTTCAAATTGAAGTTCGAACAGGAAGACATAAAATAAAATACGCATATATACAATGACATACATGGAAAGAGAAAATACATAAATATGACATACAAAAATGTATGAGACAACAATATAATTATACTATATATTTTTATTATAAATAAGTCCAAAAAAAAAAAACCTATGAAGAATCCAAAAATCAAGCCAAAGCTGATAAATATGTCCTATTTTTATCTATAAGAAAAAAAAAAACCTTTTTAGACTGTAGTGCAATGTCATACTCAAATGACTGACTTGCCACTATAACAAATGAAGAATTTTTTTTTATATAATTACTTACTGATAATAATATAATTATCATTATATTATATTTAGCATCAATAATATAGTATGAGTATTCATAACCAACACTCTAGATAAATGTTATTACACCTAACCTTGTCACTCCTGGTGTGACCACACATCCATCGCAACATCCTCATACGTTAAAAGACATTGTCCAACCTTACAAATAAAATATAATGAAATATCATTTAATATTTGAAATAGCTTACTTACAAAATTTTAATTTGTGGCTTAAAATTTTTTCATAAATCTTTTAATTTGCTCAAGTGAAAATCTTAAACGGTCATCCAAAAGATTCATAAATTCTAAAAATAATAATTCATCATCTAGAAAGTCCATAAATTTGAAAAAAAAAATTAAAAAATGATCATATTTACATAAAACATTTATCACAAAAAGAGCCACCCAAAATTTGGTCCATCACTATTGTGACTTATCCCAATCACAAGTGTTTGTAGAGAGATAAATGTGAGTCTATCCAATTCACCAACTGTTTATAAACTCGCATAATGAAAACAATAATCCACTTTTCCTTCTCTAGTAAATTATAGTAATTATTTCGTCTCAAATTATTTATTATATTTTTAAAATAAATTTCTCAAGAAAATATTAATTAGAAGAGTCTAATATTTGATTAATTTAAGTTAATTTTGTCTTAATATATGCTTCTCTAGTTGAATATACTCTATTTATTTATCATCATGAGGTGTTTATAGTTTTTAAGAATAATTATTGTTAAAAATAAATTAAAAAGATAATTAATGTCATCTGAATGTTTAAAATAACAAATAATTTAAAGTAATTATTTAAAAATTTACGATAAATAATTTGAGCCAAAAAAAACTATTATAGTAATATTTAATTTGTAAAGATAGCCAAAGAGCAGATAAAGTTCAATGCAAGTTTTAATATAGGGATGGACCCAAGAGACAGTTTCTCCATACATATAATTGCAAATTAAAGCCAAAGGGATAAGAACCTTAGAAATTCTCCTACCATTGATGTAATAATGTAGATCTAAAATGACATACATACACATAAAATTCTTTACAATAATTATTCTACTATTCTTTTTGTTCGTGGTACCCTTTTCTTTTTAGTTCATGCTCAAAAAAATATCATTCTACTCTAATTAAAAATAATTTACCTTTAAAATTTTCTTTTTACCCTTAGTAAAATGATTCTCAATCACACAAATATTTAAAAATGATTTTAGACCACAAGTTTTAAAAGTTTTGTTTTAATTTTAAATATCGTATCAAATCAAAAGGTATCACATAAAATAAAACGGAAAAATTACTGTTTAAATATAAAAAAAAATTGAAAAAAGCTTGGACAAATGCCTTAACTATCTAAAATAAGCACTCTTATCTTTTAAAGATAAGCATCTTTGGCTTCCAAAAATGTTGGTCAAATAAGATATAATTAGACTCCATTTTATTGGAAAGAGAACAAGGTAAAAGAAATGTCTCAAGTGCAACAATTAATACAAAATGGGATAATATTAGTGGATTTAATCAACCAAAAGTGGAAAATTAAAAAAGGATCAATAACTTAAGCTAACCTATAGTACTCCTTGAGAGTTAAAAATTAAATTAGAGCTTTCATTGAGTAAGAGAAGATGCATTATTACCAGTAATAGTACTGGATACAGAGGAAGAATTATTCTTATGATTATGCATCCATACTTTAAACACTTTTCTACTTACCCCTATCTCTCGGCAAAATTTCTCAATCTCGTTTTCCTCATCTTTTCTTTGTAGTGTCCACCCCAATCTCTCCGCAAATGCCAGCATTTTCTCCTTCTGATCCGTCGTAAACTTCGTCCTAAACCTCTTCTTCCCGCTCCTCTCTGAAACTTCTGGCGACTCTTCAGTAGTCGTCAGACGGTAATCAGCCGCGATGAATTCTCTGTCATCGCGGCTCATGTTGTTGTTGTAACTTGCACCGCAAGTGAACTTGCGGTGGAAGTTACGGTGACAGCCGCAGGCAGCGCAGTTTAAACTGGCGGTGCCTCCGGGGGAAGTGTTGTTTTCATCAAGTGTGAATTCTCCACAGCCATCAGTGGCATAACTGCCAAGGCTGGCTGCATGGTTCCTTAAGCACTCTCTGTAAATGTCATTTGATTTGTCTCCTTGCATTCTCTCTCTCTCTCTTTCTTTTTCTTTCCTGTTTTGTCTCTCTACTAGTCTTATAACATGTATGATAAAGCATATATGTATGTACATTATAGGTGGAGTACTCGGGAATTTTAATTTTATGAGTTCTGAATTTCATAATGATAATTTTAAGTATCACTAGTAATTAGGTTAGATAATTGAACTCGTAGTCGGGTTTCTACTGTCAACTATGTTTTGTTTTGTTTTTTGAACAAATATAATTCAATTGATAAGCAATGTGGGTACAAATCGATTCCTCCTTGGATTCTTCCGTTTTAAGATTGCTCCGTGATTCGAAGACTGTTAGTGGTGTTTTTATCGAATTAGAATGATTTGGACTTAATCTCCATGAAAGGATTTGTGTGGATCTTCTTGAGTATTTGATTATCAAGAAAACTTATACATATTTTAATTTCTTTGTGAATATCGCGAGAATTTATGAAATTTCTGAGACTATATTATATATGTCTTGATATTAAAGAAGTTTAAAATTATGTCCACCATCAATGGATAGAGTTTTTATCTTCAGAATGTGTTGTATATTTCTTGATATTAAAGGAGGTTAAATTATGTGCACCATCACTATCTAGAATTGTTGCTTTCAAATTCAATTGAAAATTACTCTTAGCATTTGCCCCAAAAAAGAGAATATTTTTCTTGTTGAAATTATATATTGCACCAGATGGGGGTCTTATTTATGTCATTTATAAACAAGACTTACATATTTCTATAAAAAGTATATCAACTCTTAATTACTTGATTTTAATCATCAATTACTTCAACTAACATAACATGGATGATGGAACGATATATTGTTAATTTTAAATGTCCAATTTCAATGGTAAATTTCGAAATTTTGTTAAGAATATTTAAAATTTGATATATTTTTTAAACAATGTACAATTTTTTATACACATATTATAATTGGGTGTTCAATTGACCACATTTCACGCATCAAATCTTTTCTTCTGTCGTAACATATAACATATCAAAATTGAACTACTTTCATAACCAAACTGCCTCAATTATGTTACTTCTCTTCTTCTTTAATGTTTTCTCATCAATTCTTCCATCATACTTTATAGTTTATATTATACTTTTAAAGAAGAAAAAGACAACGGTATGTATGTATGGAAAAGTATATCGATAAAACGTGTTTGTTCAAAATTTCTCTATACCCCACCTATGTTAAAATTGTATGTCCATTTCCAATATATATTTATTTACCTAGGAGGACCGCACAATTATTGCTTGTTGGTAGGATGAAAAATGACTAGAATTTACTGTGGTCCATTTGACTCAATTTATTTAAAATGAGTTTGAATATTCGATTTGTTTTTTTTTGAAAAATGTGTCAAATATGAATTGATTCATATTATTTATTATAAAATATAAATTATATATATATATATATATATATATATATATATATATATATATATATATATATTTTATTCTGTTCTCCTAGTTAAAATTGATTAAAAGAAATATTAGTATATGAGATTTTGATTTATTTGAAAACATGTTTTTCATACGTACTAAAAATATTTTTTTCTCCATAAAAATCTCAATGAAAATACCTTAAATTAAATAGAAAGAAATTTTAAAGGCCATAATTGATCGGGAGAAGAAAGACACCAAAGAAAGGAAGCTCACATATTTATTGAGAAGCCATGAATAATCTGAACAACAAAATTCAATATTATCGTTATTTAACATAATTTTTATTTATATCAAATATGAACGAGTTAAATATTTTATTTGTTTTTGCCTAACTCGAACCAAACGGATGGCTTAGGTTTTTCTCACCATGGGTGTTTTCACCTTTTTGTTAGTCGTTTAGTTGCAACTTAAAAAATAATGAATAATAATTACTTGATCAAATGTGGAATTTCTTTATTTCATATTTGGTTGAATTTTCTTAATGTGTTCTCCAAGTTCTTCTCCCAAAATCTTTTAAGAAAGTTAAGATTAAGACTAAACACATGTTTTATATTATATTTAAAATCTATCTATTAAATAATCTCGTTATTGCTTAATATATATGTATTTACATTATGGTCTTAGTATAACTTGTTATCAATTAGTCCAACAAGAAGAATAGAATAAATTCCTAAAATCGTCAATGGATTAAAAATATAGCTAGGGTTGATTAAATTAAATATTAGTATTAGTAGTAGGGGTGATTTAGTTTAGGAAGAGACAAGAGTAGTTATATGAGTTGTAAATCATTTTATGTTTAATGTAGTGTGTAGTAGACTAGAGGGACAACTCGACAATTGACAGCCAACAAAAGCATTTTTACTTGTTCACAAACAGCGTGACTATACGTAAACAAAATCTTCACAATATCATCTTTTACATAATTATCAATAAATGATACATACTCCCTTTATTTTAATTTATTTGTTTAATTTTCATTTGATATGAATTCTGAATTTTTTTTAACAAAAAAAAATTGTGATTTTGAATTAAAGATACTCCATCAATTCTTTTTAGTTGTCATGATGTGTTTTTGAGAATTAATTTGACCAAATTTTAAATTTAAATTATATAACATTGACTAGATAATTTAAATTACAACATGTACTATAAGTTGCAATTTTTTTCACATCATTGATATGACAAAAAAATGTCAGTCAAAGTTCACATCATTTTGCTCTCAAAGTGAAAACTATGACAACTAAAAAAGACGTCATGCACCAAAATATCATTAGTCTTGTGATTTAAAGACGTCATATAAAAAATTAAAATAAAAAATTGCTAAAAAAAATAAAAATTGCAACAGACTTAGAAATAAATAATACTGTGCAAACAAATTAAAATCGAGCTACTTATTTTTCCAATTCATGAATCAGTTTTTCTTTTTGGGTCTAACTTAATTATCTTAGAAAGATTAAGACCACATTTTCCCATTAAAATTCATGGATCAACAATTAATCTTCATTTATTAAACTGATTAACGATATAGAAATTTAAGTTTCCTAACATTTCATCATGATTAGCCACTTAATTTCTAAATTAAGTGTGGCTTTCTTCATTTCTTGAATTTCTTTTTTAATCAAAATCTTAATTAATATGAGATGTAGTTGAATTGGATTGAAACTACATACTCCCCCTCTCAAGCTATTTATCTTGTTCTTTTTTACACTTACTTAAGAAAAATACTAATTAAGAGGAATTCTAACTATTTTATCCTTATTTATGTCTTAATATATAACATTTACTTATTTATCTGTCATCTCCAAATAAAAGCATGTCTTCAATTTTAACAAATACTTTAAGATAACTATATTTAAAAATTACGATAAATAATTTGAGACGGAAGGAGTATATATATCATGAATGGGACCTTTCCCCCTTGGTTTGGGCACATCATCACATGAGTTGGTCAATACAAATGATGTAGTTGCAAAAATGAATGCATCTTGAGTGATTGTAATTAATTTAATGATACAAGAACAATTAAGCCAGAGGGGTAAGAGAGTCAAGATTTGTCCTAGTTCATGAACACAAATATTCTGTGCAATGAACATGCCTATGCTGACTTTACCCATGTATGGACTAAAACAATCTTTCTTTTTACAATTTTATTTTATACTTCGATAAAATATAGTTGTCTTTAAATTCTTACTTAAGCCAAGGTAAAAAATATGGAGTTAAATAATGGAGAATTTTCATATTCTTAGGCTTGAAACTTAATATGGTCAAATAACTATATTTTTATAATTACATAATATAACCTCGACTATGTGACCCGGAGGAGAAGAGAGAGACGAGCGAGAACGAGATAGGGAGGAGAGAGGCGAACGAAAGTGGAGAGGAGCGAATTGTATATGTATATCTATCAAAATAATTGTATATATGCAACTGATATACATTTACAATTGTATTTCAGCAAGAAATTGCAGAGAGAGAGGAGAGAGGTGAGAGAGAGGAAGAGAGAAGAGAGAAAATAGCAACAAAACTCTAACTATAGCTGTAAATTGTAATTTTTTTTAAACTATTATTGTATAATATAAATACATATTATATGTTTTCCTGATTATGTACTAATTTTTTCATAAATAATCCATTTTTTAAATTGTGGGGTGCAAGTATTTAACAGTTTTACATTAATTTTATGTGGTTGTAGAAGAGGGGGGACCCGGTAACAGTATGGGATAACCTCAATAATGCACTTTGGGAATATGCAGAGAAATAATCATAGAGGGACCAACAAGTCCTTTTTGTACTTTTGTCTACTTTTATGAGAGAATTTAATCATATTCAGAACAGAGAACATGTTTGGGGTGTGGTCTCTAAGGCCTTATTTATACTAACAAGCTAGTTATTTTAAAATGAATTATTTTATAATTGTGAAATAAAAGTAATATTATAATTTTGAAATATATTATTTCGTGATTTTATTTTAATCAAACATAATATTCATCGATTTAGGAATTAGCACTTCATTTTTATTTGTCTTGTTTATGGATGAATTGACGCGATCTATTCGATGAGAGGTATTCATGGTGTATGGTTATTTGTGGATGATATAGTTTTGATCAATGAGACTCGAACACATGAATTAACATTAAGCTAGGGGTCTAGAGGCAAACCTTGAAATCTAAAGGGTTCACGTTGAGTAGAATCAAGATAAAATGTTTGGAGTGCAAGTTCAGTAACATAAGAGATGAGGCTGGCATTAAAATAAGGCTTGATACAAAGGTCATTTAGAAGAGAGAAAGTTTCAAGAATATTGGGTCTCATTTAAGGAATTGGAGAGGTTGACAATGATGTCACACATGGTATAGATGCAGAGTGGATGAAATGGAGGTTCACGTACGAACATTTGTGTGGTAAGAAAGGTCACAAAAACTTAAAGACAAATTCTATTGAGTAGTGATTTGACCAACTATGTTGTATGTAGTAGACTGTGAGCAAGTAAAAAATTCTCACATTCAAAAGATGAAAGTTGCGGAGATGAGAATGGTGAAATAAATGTGTACACATACTATGAGAGATAAGATCAGGAATGAATACATCTAAAGCAATATAGGAGTGGCTTTGATTGAGAAAAAATGTGAGAAACAAGACTTGGATGATTTGGACATGTATAAAGGTGATGCGGGGAGAGGTTGCAATAGATGATTTTTTTAAAAGAGGGGTTGAGGTAGATCGAATAAGTATCAAAGAGAAGTGATTAAAAAAGAAATGACACATCTTCAACTTATCAAGGACAAGACCTAAACAAGAGATTATGAATGTCACAAATCAGGGCAGGATGTTAGTTTGGTTGAGCATCGTCTTGCTTATTTTATATACTATTTGTCATAAAAGTACTCTTGTAATTGTTTGTCCTTTGAGTTCAGTTATGCTTGTCCGTTGAGTTCAGTAATTCTCTATGATTTCTTTTACATTTTGATTATCTTTTCATCTGTATTGATTACTATTAGAAATTAGAATGATTTGTCAAGTTGTCTATAGTATTTCTTTTTTTTTCGGTTACTTTTTTTCTTTTTCTTGCTTTGAATCCCAAGTTATGAAGCTAATACATTGTTGTTGTAGTATAGAGAACAAAATATATTGGACTAGATTTTTGTTAAAAATACGTCTCAAGATATTGCAAAAAAAAAAAATAACTATCTATATTTTTCGTAAAAAAATTTTTTTAGAAAAATTTAATTTATGAATAGCTAAGTTTTAAATTTTTTAAAATTTTAAATTATTTTATTAAATTCAATCGGTGCATATATGCATTCCCTGCTTTTATGTCTAATGCATAATTAGTATATTTTTAATTCTGCTAAGATCCATATTGAACACTACATAATAGTTATAATTAAGTTTTTCCTAATCTTGTTAAGCATCTCTTACAGTTTCATATTTTTTTAAGGAAAAAACAACAAGTCTGAAATGAGTGAGTGTGTAACACACATTAATAGGATGACAAGATGAAGTGATCTCTGTAACGTATATAAGGCCCGCTATCACAAAAATAATAATGATAATCGTCACTAAAATAGATTAGTAGTATTTCAAATAGAATATATCTTATTGATAGTGATAAAAAAATTTCTCTCATATTATTTAAGAAAAAAAGTTTTAAATATAAGCAAATAAATTGAATTTTAAACACTGTGACTTTCAGTAGTGCGACGATGAATGTTATGGATCGTGTTAGATCCCATTCCCTATATGAATTAAACTTTTGTTAAAAGTCAAGTAGAAACTCATGTGCCCAAATCAATTGTTGAGGTCCTGAAGGTGATACTCGATCCATGAACCTAGTCGTCTTGTTTTAGACCGAGAAAATCCATGGTTTCTTTTCTAGGAATCAGGATACCTTCTTCTTTTCTGACTCTTCTCTAGCACCTTACACTCATAGTATCGATGATGTCTCTGATTTCTTCGACAGTTTGAGTGATTTTCATAGTCCCAAATTGAAAAACTTTAGTTATCATTTGATTCCTCTAGAATTTGGTATCACTTCTATTTCGGGATGATGACTTTTTGTTTCTGCAAATCTTCCATTTCAGCAAAGTTGCAAGATGATTGTAGTTTTCTATTTCTCTCTTTCTCTTTTATCATCACAAAATTATTTGTTTACCCACTCAAACAACATATAAATTAACTGCAATAAAACAAGTAATTCTAGTTTCCCAACGCATACAGCTTTTAAATGCCCGGATAAAGAGCCATTTTCAAAAGTAAGGGCAACAAACCCAAGTATACATGTTTCAAATGACAAATATCAACCATTCAAATCTCATATATTTATTGTAGTGATTATTGATGATAGAAAATATTTTCTAAAATTACTAAATATGTCACTGTATTCTTTTCAAAAGAGAAAAGAATTGAATTATTTTGGAATTTTTTCATCCATATTTAGGAACATCCAACAATAGGATGACAATTTCGTTTGCAAATTGTTTGAGACTATAACTCAAAAAGCTAATGTTTATAGTGAGTACCAATTGAGCTTATAAGCTTATATTTATATTTATACAGTTCCTAAAAACAAAAAACAAAAAACAAATTTTGACATCTTTGTTCAAATATTTACATTAGATCCGTTTTTATAAAAACTAATTTTACATTTTTAGTATGAAATTAAATATTTTATCAATCAAAAGATTATTTGGATTGGTTAGAAATGATAAACCTCAACCAAGTCCATATTCCTTCTAGTGGGTTGGATGAATGCATATTAACAAGTTCAAATAGTTCTAATTTTATATCATGATTTCTTTAATTTTTTTAACAAACCATATTCAGTCCTAATCTCTAAATAATTCTATTATCAAAAGAAAAATATATAGGAAGGACCATGCTTTTAAGTCAAATGCATAATTAGTTATTGTGATTTTTGAATTCTGCTAAGATCCATATTGAACACTACATAATATTTATAATTAAGTTTTTTCTAATCTTGTTAAGCATCTCTTATAGTTTTATATTTTTTTAACGAAAAAATATAAAACTACCCTCAATATTTTTTTGGAATATGTCACTTTTTTGTGTTTAGAATTTTTCATTTCAACGGTTACGTTTTATCCTTAATGTACTCCATTATAAGAATGTGAAAATATATTTGAGACATTTCGGTACGCTTAATACACATTTATTTTAAGATTATAATTAAATATTCAAATTTCTTATTCACATTTTATTAAATTTTGTGCTAATCAAACTAAAATAAACTGTGTTTAATCATATATAATTTATCTATTTTTTCCCGCATGTATAATGTATGTATTTTTTCTGTATTTATAATCAATGTATACTAATTAAGAAAATTCTATTTTTGTAAGAATCATGACAAATTCTGATAAACAAATTTAAGGATTTGCTTTTGAAATCGTCATTTAGTTTGTACTCGAAATTAAAATAAATTACAAAGTTACTCACTTCTAAAATGTATAATTGAAGTTGCAAAAAATCGCTTATGAAGTTTGGCAAACTACAAATATTTTTTATTTGAAGTGTGGCACGTTTTGTATAGCCAAACATTTTTCTCAAGTTTAGTATGACTTGTTAAGGCCAATCTTGAGTATTTTTATTGAAGTGGTGGATTTGAAAAGGCCTAATTTTTTATATTTTAACATGAGGTTAGGACATATAGTTGGTTCAACTTCAAACATTTTGGTATAACATTCAAGTGAACAAATCATTGTCCAAAATCAGTAACTTGTTCTTCAAATTTCAACGATTAAACACACGATTCAACTTCAAAATATACCTAAACTAAGCTTAAATTTAAAATATAAGTTTCATATATCACAGAGAACAAGTTCTAATCATCGATGTATCATAACAAAAATAAATCTAACAAACTCTTTTCGCAATAATGGTGATTTGCAAAGGTAGAGCCATCTTATAGTGAGGGGTTCATCCAAACCCCCATCAATAGAAAGTTATGCTATTTATACTAAATTTTTTTATGTATATATAGTACATGTCGAACCCCTTTTGGCTTGTTTGTGCGTCTACTTTTTTTTTATTTTGAACAACCTTTACTGAAAATTTTGGCTCTGCCGCTAGTAATTTGCCATTATTAAGTTTTTCCAATAAAACCCATTTATTTTCTAGGTTTTCAACAATCATGAATGTACTATTTCTTTCAACCATATCTCGACTGTTAATACGATATATAAGGACCACTACTTCAAAGAGTAGTACACCCTTGATCATAAAATGTCGATTGCTTATTCATTAAAGTGTAATTTTATTAATAAATATGATTAAATTGCAGTACCCATATAGGACACACCATGGGATTTTACCAAAATTTAAGGCTCAACAAGCATATAAATTTTACAAATCTCATACTGCTAAGGTTAATTTCTTTTTATACCAACTATTTTTTAAATTACTAAAAATCCTGTATTTATTAGACATTTTGATACTTCAAAATTCTTTTGATGTATGTCGAAAAAAAAGGAAATAAGTCAATCAGTTGCGCTAAAAAAGAGACTGAACTGATAAAGTCAACTTTGAAGTTTCAATTCGTATAGTTAGTGATGAAGAACAAAGGCAACAATAGGAGGAAAGTTCTGTTAGACCGATAGTGAAGCGGAATTTGAGCTTCAACGTGCCGAACCGAATTCCCAAGCAAGAAGAAGGCGGTTTAGTTAAATCGGAAGTAAAGAGAAACTTGAGTTTTAACATGCTGATTAATCCAACAAGATCAATTTTCACGAGGCCACGAATATTCAGCAAGTTCAGATCACATTCGACCGATCATTCACTACTATTACCAGGTGAGAATTTGAATCGGTACACTCTCAGATTACCGGAGGGTATCAGGAAAGAGGTAATGAACCTGGCACTATTCTCTTTTTTTGTTTGTCGTTCTCATTTTACTTTTGGTTCTGTATCTCCGTCCCCCTAATCTTGATTGGTGGCTAACTTGGGAAAAATGCACCTCACATCGAATATCCAGTCCGAACCAACCTGATCTCATGCGATACTTAAAATTTCTTTTCTTGATACTTAAAATTAGGTGCATGATCTGGGTAGTTGATACTTGATTAAGGATTTTCGTATTTTTTAGAATGATATTTATCGTTGGAATAGAAGCTTTAGGGAGCGCTAGTACTTATCAAACTACTGATAATTGATACCTGATATAAGTTTTATGTTTTTTTGTCTAATAGATACTTGATACTTAAAATTAGATGCTTGATTTGGGTAGTTGATACTTGATTAAGAATTTTTGTATTTTTTTAGAATGATACTCATCATTGGAATCAGAGCTTTAGATACGTGATACTTTTAGAAGAAACGTTTGTGATTATCAAACTACTAATAAACGATACCTATAAGTTTATATTTTTTTGTATAGTAGATATTTGATACTTAAAATTAGGTGATTGATTTGGATAGTTGATACTTGATTAAGGATTTTCCAATTTTTTAGAATGATACTCATTGTTGAAATCGAAATGGAGACGGCTATGAAGAAGTAGATGAAGAATGGAAGACACTAGGTTTTGGTGGTGGAATTGGAGACTTTTCAATTTCTTCCCTTTTTCGTTTAGTTTGAAAATAATGATAAAAAATTTGAAATTGAAATTAATCATGAAAAGATTGATTAGGAAACTAAAAAATAGGAAGATTTTGTAGATATTGATTAGAATACTTAAAATTAGGAGATAATTTAGGATAAATTAGAAGGAGAGAGAAATAATAGTGTAGGTATCTACAAGTTGGAGAGAGGGGGTAGAAATAAGAAATTTTTATAATTTCTTTGGTAGAGATTATTAGAAATTATGGTAAAATACGTGGTATAATTTTTCCTTCAATGAATTGAGTTGAAATAATCAAGAGCCCATCAAAGAGAAAGAGGCCCAATAAAATACATGCCCACGTAGGAGAGGAAAATGTTATAATGTTAGATGGGCTTCTTTTTTGAACATATCATTATTTCATGAATCTAATCTTGAGTTTGTCATTTATCTACTTTGGGTTAACACACCATTCAACACTCAAATCAATAAATTTAAGTTTTCAAACACAAGTTCCATATATCTTAAAGCATAAATTTCAATCATCAAATTATGAAATTTGCAATAATATCATTATTTCCAAGACTCATTTGTTTTTGACTTACTTTTATATTTAAAATTCAAGAGCAATTTTTTCAAAGCATTATCCAATTGCTATAAATTCAGAAAAGCTTTTATCTGAACTTATCTGATATTAATGAGGAAAAATTAAACGAAGACAACAAAATAAGATGTTTCATGAAATTTGCAACTTCACAAAAAAGGCAAAAAATTACATTGAATGAGCATTGAAGTAGAGGTGAAAAATGGATGGATCGAATTAGATTTGGATGGATTGAATATAGATCGGGTTAGAATAGAACCTATCGCAATTCATTCATATAAAATATATAAAATATGGGTAAATATGAATTTGGTCAAATATGGTTTGGATAAGAATGGTTCCAACTCACTTTATTCTCTTGAAGCCAAAAAAGATTAAATCAAAGTTAGATTGTTAATGTTCAGTCCTAATCATCTCAACCCTACTCCCAAATAATTATTTTTTCAATTTTTTTAATAAAAGCTCGAATCTTTGGCGTACCGAAGTTTTGAGACCCCTACATAAATCGAGAAATTGAACTTTTGAAAAAAGAACACCTACACCAAATCAAAAAATTGAATTAGTTTGGTTTGGTTTGATTCGATTCGATTTTTTGATATTTATGCCCCATCCCAATAAAAAATAAAAGTTAATTTTTTTGCCCTCCCTCCTCCAACCGACACCGAACCAAAAAATCAAATTAGTTTGGTTTGGTTCGATTTTTTAATTTTTCAGTATTTATGTCCGTCCCATTAAAAAAATTAAAAAAAAGTTAATTTTTTTGCCTCCCCACCCCACCCCGACATCGAACCAAAAAATCGAATTAGTTTGGTTTGGTTCGATTTTTTGATTTTTCGATATTTATGTCCACCCCAATAAAAAATAAATAAATATAATTTTTTTTGCCCTCCTCCCACCCTACACCGAACCGAAAAATTTAATTAGTTTGATTTGGTTCAATTTTTTAATTTTTCGATTGTCGTGCCCACCCTAATAAAAAAAGTTAATTTTTTTGCCCCCCCCCCCTCCCAATCTTGACACCAAATTGAAAAATCAAATTAGTTTGATTTGGTTTGATTTTTCGATATTTATGCCCGTCTCAATAAAAAATTTAAAAAATAATTTTTTTTGCCCCCCCACCCCGACATCGAACCAAAAAATTAAATTAGTTTGGTTTGGTTTGATTTTTTTGATATTTATACACGCCTTAATAAAAAATTAAAAAAAAATTAATTTTTTTGCCCCCACCCTACCCTGACACCGAACCGAAAAATTGAATTAGTTTGATTCGGTTCGATTTTTTAATTTTTTTAATTTTTTGATATTTATGTCCGCCCCAATAAAAAAAAGTATTCCCCCTCCCCCCAAACTCGATATCGTACTG
>DF357301.1:53947-65826 GCA_000787875.1 Solanum virginianum | reverse complement strand
AAAAAAAGTATTCCCCCCTCCCCCCAAACTCGATATCGTACTGAAAAATTGAATTAGTTTGGTTTGGTCCAATTTTTTAATTTTTTTTGCCACACCCACCCCCCACCCCTCCGTTCCAATTTTTTTTAAGAAACACTAAAAAAAAATCATGCACACAAATTTTTTTTTAGAGCAATTAAGAATTGTTTATTATGAGTTGAGGGATCTATGGGTACCTATGTTTTATCCATTTTAACCATATTTATATGAACTCTTAAAATAAATCAATCCATATTTACCCATTTAGAAAATATGAGTGATCCATTTAAATAAAATATAAGTAAAATGGGTTTCTTTTATTTTATATGGGTTGAAATTGTCACTCCTACATTGAAGGGATCAAGTACAAATTAGGAAAAATGACATAATTAGGCATACATATGATATATATTTACATTATACAATTACATTTTTAAAAAATTACAATTTATAGCTATAGTTAAGATTTTGTTGCTATTTTCTCCCTACTCTCTTCCTCTCTCTCGCCTTTCTCCTCTCTCTCTACAATTTATTGCGGATATACAATTGCAAATGTATACTAGCTGCATATATACAATTATTTTGATAAATATACATAGTCAATTCGACAGATATACATAGTTAATTCGCCTCTCCACTATCGCTCGCCTCTACTCCCTCTCTCGATATCACTCTCCTCTCTCCTCTCTCCTCTCTCCTCCCTTTCCCAATTTCGCTTGCCAGATGTACAAATATTTATGTATATAAATTGTAAAATTATTTGACAGATATATACATATAATTTAACAAATATACATATATAATTCGACTCTATCCTCCTTCTCTCGATCTCGCTCGCCTCTATCCTCCCTTCCAAATCACATAACTAAAATTATATTGTGTTATATAAAATATAAGTATTTAACCATATTAAATTATAGACTATTTATGAAAATTTCTACAAATTACTAGAGGCCCATTATGATATTCAAGAATCGGCCCACAGATAAAGGAGGAGTGTGGTTTGCTAAATGACCCTTGGATTTGTCTGATTCGACTTTAACTTTTAAGTATTTATTGGCAATTAAAACCCAAAAAATAATAGAAAAACATATTCTCTTCGTTCACTTTTAAAATTTATTTGGGTGGTTGTTATATATTATTTCATAATGTATTGTATTGTGTTGTAATATATTATATTGAATTGTACTGTATTGTTTCAATAAATACAATATTTGGATAGATTGTATTGCTCTCCATCGTTATATAATGTTATATATCCATAATTTGAATGATAAATCTACAAGAAATTATAGGATATGTGGTAGATAATATAAAAAGATAGGATGAATGATAAAATAGATTTATTAAATAATAAGTAAAGTAAAAAAAATGAGAAGAAAATATTAAAGTAACGACGCAACCACACCAAATTAGTCGTTACATAAAATGAGTTTTTTCGTCGCTACCTAACAATGGATTTAAACGATACGATATAATGAAATTTAAATAACAATCAAAACAAACATTGTACTTAAACTAACAATACAATACAATGGGTAACAACCATTCAAACAAGGGGTTACTTGTCACTGTTTCACTTATCAAGGTCAAATTATATGAACCTTAATCAAAATTTTAAAATATATTTTTCATCATATTAACATGAGAAGAATTACAACTTATAGTGTTTTCGTATAGTTTTCAACCATCTAAATTTTAGATTTGAAATATTAAATTTAGTTATTTCAATTTAGCTTTGAAGTTTAGTCTACTTCAATTTAGCTTTGAAGGTAATCTCGAGAAGTGAAACAATGACAAGTAAAAATGAATAGAAGGATTAGCAAATATGTGCTATGGATTTTTAGGTACACCACTATGACTATAAGATATTACGATTCACAGCTATATATTATCATATCTATAGCAAATACACCCACATACGTAAAATATATGTCCCAAATCATGCGCACAAATATCTAATTGATTTGAACCACAAGTTTTAAATTATTATTTTTTTGTAAATCATCGTATCAAGTTAAATAGTGCCACATAAATGAAACGGAGAGAGTAGCATCATGCATAGGAAGGTTAATATTCTCTTCCTAATGTCAGGCTTAATAATATATATTCATTCATAAAATTTCAACTAAACATCTAAACTGGAGTATTTTGTTTTTGAGTTAAAGTTGACTTGAAGGTAATTTAGACACAGCTTGGAGTAAAATAGCAGACTCAAATATGCCACTCTGAAGTGTGTATATAAAGTTGTATATCGTATATATATTATATGTCACACAGTTAGTAAAGTATATAATATAGAAATTAAAAACCCCATAATTTACATGATTATTCCATGTATAATATTTTGAAAAAAAATTACAAAGAAAAGATTTCCAAAAAAGTAATTTTGATAATTTATCAATCTGTGTTATCACAAGCTTTTTAATAAAAATATTTCATTTCGTGGTGGTCAAAGAAAAACTGTTTTGAGTACCCCAAATTAAATAGCAATAATGCTATTATATTCTTTAGGAGGAGTACAATCGACGTACTAATAATGAATTGAAGCTCTTTTTTTTAAAAAAAAAAAAACTCTCATAAAATATGTATAAAGGGCTCAATAAACACCACAAAAATTGTTAATAAAATAATCAGTTTGCTATATATTTTATATTTGGAAAATTTGATGTTGACAGGTAGAAATTGCAGTTTCTTTTTTCAATTTTTATCACAGAGTTTATATTTTATTCATTAACAATGCATAGAACAATTAAACAATTGAGTTGAGTTCACTTTTAATAATAAGCAAAATTTTAATAGCAAATTTGATATGATAATATAAAATAAAAGAGTAAAACATTACAATTTACAACTTGTTAGAATGATTAATGGTATAAATTTTCTTACTAGTGTATACAAATTAAATTCTCATTAATCTTGTATATACCCAAAAACTTCTCCTCAATTGTTAACAATGTAATGTATCTTGCAATATATATAAACACAGTACGCGATACAAAATTATTATAATACACAAAGCTATAGAATGTATGGTGTGCCCTTTAAAAATTATTAACCATCGAAAAAAATTATAAGGTATGCCCTTTAAAAATTATTCAACATTTATTTACACGCCTTACTTTATGGCAAATATATGAATGAAAATAATGAAAGGGAAAGAAAATAATATATATATGAATAATAATTTGGGTAATAGTAATCATCAGGATACAATGAGATAATAAAATAAATAGTCACATAAGAAAAGATATTATGATTATACAAAAAATGATTTCAGTTTTCAATTATTATAACGTCTAACAAGATAAAAAGAGTTATTATAATTTCTATCAAAAAATTTATTTGTGATACACATACATATATAGGTAGCAAACCATTATAGTCGAGACTCGGGTAGTCTTATAATAAATAACTTAATAAATTCAAAATCTATAAAAAAAAATGAAATGGAAGTAAAAGCAAATGGAATATTTAATTCATGTGAGCATGATGATAGTTGGATTCTCAAACACATGCAGCATCTCAAGTGGCAATCATCTCTCCCAATCGTTCTACTTCAAACTTCATTTTCTCTAATCATTTTTTTCTCAACTAATTACTTAATTAATTAAAGTCTTTCTGTTATTATGAGTATTTTATATTACATCAAAGCGGTCCCCTTTTAATCCCTATGCTGACAATAATTAGCATATATTTATTCAAGTTTAAAAGATATTTTTGTACGTAAGCTTCTTATAACTTTTTATCAACTTATTCTTTCAACTTTAATTTGTTTCTTTCTCAATTAAAATTTTAAAAAAATGAAACAACGAATATTTAGAGATATTTGAAGGATCCAAAAATATTCTTTTGACTGTTTTCTTCGTCACTCACGTGGCTAATTTCTTATTGGACATTATATTAATAGTTGTGAATTCTGAATAGCTTTAATTAGGCTTAAAGTTACTTAATAAATAAATGAAGCTCCATTTGGTTAAAATAAAATTAAGAGGAATTTTAAGATAGGATTATGATTTATTTATTTATTTAGGTGGGAGGTGACCTACAGCTTTTGGAGACCGGCAGCAACCAAACAGGAGGCCAGATTTTAGGTGTTGGAATGAAGAGTTGCCTCTTTAATTTGCAATTTAGATTTATTTATTTTAATCTTGGAGGAATGTTCTACCGCCACGTGTCCCCAATGATTCTCTTCATAATTAAACATCACCAATTAAAATCACCATAAAATGGGAATGGAGTACAATATACTTAATCCGTGGTAGGGCTTTGTAGCGGTCGATTTGATTTTGAAATTTATTAGTTTAACTTATTGGTTATCGAATTGTTGGTATGCTAAATTGTTATACAATCATTAAGAAAAAATCTAAAATAATTAAGAATTGATAATTCATAATAAAAAAAATTTAAAGCATTATCGAAAGTACTAAATCAATAGCCTGTTGTTGATAGATTAGTAACTTTTTTTCTATTCGGATAATCAATTTTGAACAGCCTAATCCGTGGTAAATAATATTGGAGTTCATTATTTATTTTGATAATAGAAGTGTTAGAAGTAATAATATAGATCATTATTTTTTGTATATAAATATTAAAGGGGACATATTAAAAAATTTAGAAGTTGGAAATTGCAATAGTTACTTGTTATAGAGTGTAAATATTCCTTGTAATATGGTATGACATACAAAAAATATTTTCATGGATTAACAAGGAAATAATTTCAAGGATCATTTTAGAAATTTGATGAAAACTTGTAATTTCTGATAGTAGCAAAAGCATGAATAAATAATTTCAATGACATTAAATTTGCTTAAGATTCATTTTTTAATTTACAAGTTTATTTAATTCATGTTTAATTAGGCTTTATAATCAAATTTTTAATAAGTTTTTTTAGTTTTGAATTAAATTAGGTTTCATAAGAGCTATTTTCAATTGTGGAGAATTATTGAAAGCATTCAAATATTTATTAAAATACTTTTGTTCAAATATTTTAGAGCCTCTATGATTTTGGTAGAGAATCAATTAGAGCGTTGGCCAACGACGCTAGCCAATGTGTGTCACTAATTGAATTTTTTTAACTAAGTGAATTTTCTTAAATTCATTTCTAAACCACAGCTTAATAAAATTAGGATGAGATTTTTGTTGTTTAGCTACAAAATTTTATCCATTACTTGTATTTTTTTATTTTTTTGGTTTCTCACTTGGTGTTCGGAGCTCGTGGAGCCCCGACTAAATTCGGATCGCGCATTGTTGACAATTGATCGAGTGAGCTGAGGGATCAAAGAACGCCTTACTCCCGCTCTGATACCATGAAGAGAGTTGAGAGAATTGAGAGAGGGAGATCGCAGAGAAGAAGAGGCTCCATTTCCAAGGCTCAAACTCGATACCTCTGATTAAGGGTGAAACACTCTCACCAGTGCATCACAATCCATATTGGTGTTAGTGTTAAATGTATCAACAAAATGGATGTTGATGATAAAATGCATCAACGGTAATTAAAATTTACTGTTTCAACAAAAGTGGGTGTTGGTGACAAATTAAGTGCATAAATGGGAGTTAGAAACAAGGATATTCATGTAAATGTCCCAAAAAGAATTTCTAAAACTATATTTTTCGATTGATAGGTTATTGTAAGTATATTTTAATTAGATAAACAAAACGATTAAAATTCAGTAAGAATTATGATTTTAAATTATTTCTTTTCAATTCAAAGAAGTCTTGAACGGACTAGTAATTCGCTCATATATCAACCCAACCTATTTTGATCCGCTCTCCATTTCACCCATAGACAATGCTTACTATACATGAAATTCAACGAAAGATTTTGTAGACATTAATGTTGTCATTCATTTTAATATTTTTGAAAAGGAAAGAATCCACAACTTGGCCGGTTTCTAAAAAAATATTTACAATTATATACAACAATAGCATATTCAGTGAAATCCTACAAGTGAGGTTTGGAGAGGGTAGAATATACCTAGACCGTACCACTACCTCACAAGGTAGAGAGGTTATTTCCTTGAAACCCTCGTCTCAAAAACTCATAAGCAGAATAAACTAGATATGAAAAAATGGGAAAGGGAAAGAGAAGAAAACAAAAAGAACGACTAACAACGAAAAGTACGTGACAATGTGTAAATACGATAAAATCAACATATATATGATGGATAATGCTAACGCAGAATATAAAAAACATGACTAATCCTACTACCCTATTATACCTTAAGGCCAGACATTCACCTAACCCTACTAACCTATTAAAACATATTTACCATTATATATTTTAATAATTTTACCATATTTTTTCTTACATAATATAGCTCTCAAAGTTTTGGAGAAACGGTAGAAAAAGAAATAGTGATATGATTGAAATATGGGAAGTACGTAGAAAGTAATAACAAGATTCCGATCTAAGTTTCTTTTTCATTATAATTTGTTAGTAGTACCATCTTTTGAATTTATATACTTATATTTATACAATATAATGATGATCATCATATTGGTGCACGCAGGGAGCGTGGATCTGTCTATAACTTTTCCCTTTCATCTTTTTCAGTCATGAATATATGACAAAATCTCATCTTTATCACGAAGAATATGGTAGATTCCTTCTCTCTTAATTAGAGATATTGAATATTTCTACTCGAATAAAGATTTATATTGTACAAATTTAAATTAGTTAGATTCTAATAAGAATATTCATCGATATGAAGGGAGAAAAAAGGGGACAAAATCTCATCTTTTCCTTTTTTTTTCCTCCACTTTCCTTTCTTTTTTAGTTTTGGGTCAAATTAACTTCTTCTACTTTCTTTGGAAATCTGTATCTTTTCTTTGTTAGTCTATTAAAAAATAATGTCATCTTATTTTAATTGAAATAAATTTAAATTTTAAATTTATTTATTTATTTTTAATAAAATAATTCTCAGTTACATAAATATTTAAAAATTATTTTATATTACAAATTTAAAAAAAAAATTCTTTAAACATCATATTAAATCAAAGAGTATTGCATTAAATGAGATAGTGAGAGTACATATTAAGATTATTAGGGGTCATTTGGTAGAGTATATTTGAAAAAATAATGCATGTATTAGTTTTGTGTATGTATTAATAGTATCTTGTTTGATATATGTCTTTTCAGCCTTTGTATAAAGGGAAAAACACATAAATTCCCCCCCTCCCCCTCCCGAAGTTATCCCGAAAAATCACTCACACAATATTTGTACACGTTTGTATAATTTGCTATACAATTCACAGTTTTTGTAGTGTTTATATATTTCACTATACAATTCGTGCACAATGTTTATATAATTCGCTATACGATTCACAATGTTTGTATATTTCCCTATACAATTTGATCTGCGCATGACTTTTGTATAATCGTGCATAATGTTTGTATAAATCGCGCGAATTATACAAAACTCAAACTGTAATTACAGTTAGATGTTTGCTACGAATCGTAATTAATTCAAATTATAATTATGTTAGTTAATTAACTAGTATATGTTTGCTTATCTATATAATTTTTCCTATTTTTAATATACTAAATTGAACAATGCAAAAGAAATAATTTTTATAATTAATATAAGTATTACTAATGTAAAAATTATTGATACTCTATTCAACTTTATTTTATATATTCCATTAAACAATCTCTTACAATTTTAAAATAATTAAAAAAGTATAAATTTTAAATTTTGAATTCGGACATATGGTTATGTAATTGACAGTACTAAAGGGGAAAAAATCATGCACGTTCTCTCTTCAAAGAGGAATATTACAGCTCCGTAACACATATCAAAATATATATAAGTACTATTCATTTTGACCAACTTTTTTCCTTACCGTACCATATCCAATGAATTTTTCTGCAATTTATTTCTTACTTTAGTATTCTAATTGATTACTACGTACATCAATTTTCTTTTCTTTGCCAAAAGATAATACTCAAACTAATTAATTTTCTTAACCTGTAAGCTTCTCTCGTCATTCATTTCCTCTTTTCTTCTTTTTTTACTTCATTAGGAAGTCTTCATATTGTGTGCGTATATGTGTGTATTAAAATACTTGAAAAATAAAGGACCTAATATATTACTTCCTCCGTCTCATTTTATTTGATATTTTTTAACTTAACATGGTGTTTAAAAAAAAAAGATTTTTAAAACTTGTGGACTAAAATTATTCTTAAATATTTGTGTGGCTGATATTCATTTCATTAAGGATAAAAAAGAATTTTAAAGGTAAATTGTTTCCAATTAAAGTAAGGTGACATTCGTTTTGGGATGAATAAAAAAAAAAGTGTCACATAAAATGAGACAGAGGGAGTACTATGCATTCAAATTAACATACAAATATAAGTATGTATATGTGTATTTCAGGATATATATATACACCTTTCTAAAAAGTAAAATTTTTTCCACTGTGAATCGGTGTGAAATTTGTACTATAGAAAATATGATATTCCCATTTATTTTCCACCGAATTAGCTCATTGGAAAAATGTATAGTGGGGTTGTGAGAAACAAATTCTCACTGAACTAGTGAAAAATAAATTCGCTGTAAAATAGTGTGAATCGTTCAAATTTTTTTTATATGAAAAATACATTATTTTTTCTTTCTCACGATTTAATCAAAATATCTATGAGAATAGCTACTGAACATTCTCGAGAGGAAAAATGGTACTAATTTTGTAGTAGTGATATTGCTTAAACATACAAATATTGTGAACTGAAATTAACATAATTGAAGTTTTGTTCTGGTAGGACACCATATACGTACCAAAATTAAAGTGCTAACTTTAGTGTTAAATGTTTGTATTTCCAATCTTGTGTTTGAGAGAACAAGACACATGACTGATCATGTAATCCATGTTGTTATTAGCATGTACCTCATGATTAGTTCTCCACTGGCACATTAATTAGAACTAATCCTACAATTTTTTGTTCGTTATTGAACTATAATTGCTCAAAATATGGCTTTTTCTTTTTTGTGGGGTGAGTCATGTGAGAAGAGAACATTTAAGGCTGGTCAGTAAATTATTACTCCTCTTCATTTATGTGTCATAAGTTGATAACTTTTTCCCCAGAAATTACACTTTGAACCTTTTTTGAGTTAAGGAAAGAATTCTTCTTATATAAACACTGGGTTGATTTCATTTTGTATTGTATTAGGATATGGCGTTATAATAAGGTGGCCATGGCAAAAGTCTGCAATGGTAAGTACTTTTTTATTCGTCTAGTTCAATTTATAAGCATTAAGTTTGAGACTTTCTGCTCAACTTTAAATTTAATCAAATTTCATTACAAGTAACGTACAGATGATGATAAAACAAAAAGAAATACCGATACGTCATTTGTGGAAGAAATCAACTGTTGCAAAATGCTACCAACACTGTTTTACTGTTGTACCAAAAGTTGGTGCTGAGGCACCAAGTAACCCCTTTGAAATGACAAAAATACCCTCCAGGATGCTTTGACTAGACAGTCTTTTTCAAATAAAAAAGCTGCTTGCAAATTCGAATCATTGTGCGGCTTCGGGAGTAGGGATAGAATGTCCTTTTCTACTCTACTAGTAGCCATGAATGGAGAGACAAAATGATAATTTCATATGGTAAGCAAAACTTACTTGATGGTTTACTCAATCTAAAAGTAGATCCAAAAAGTTGATGTATAGTAGGAAAAGTCACAATTTTTTTCCCATCTGAAATAACTTATTTATTTTTATTTTATTGTGATATTTAGATCATATATCGAATACGTTTTCCGAAAACTTAAATACTCCACGTGAATAGAAATGATTGAGTATTTTTCTTTTTCAGTGAAAAGGCATATCGATTAAAGGTTAAGAAATTAATTTTGTGAGCAGTATAATGAAATTTACGACAAGTTAAAGGAGCTAGTTTTAGCCAGATAGGCACTCGGCTGACAAAAAAGAAATCCTTACGTGTACGTTGTATATGACCCAATACTGGAGTCTCTACTTTGTATTTATGTGTATATATATGCAAATTTACTGTGCCCAAGAAATAATGACTTTCTGTTTTTATTTGCTTGGCTTTTCTCATTTTTCTTGTCTTCAGTACATATAGCTGATTATATCAAGTTTGGAACATTATGATTGGGTCAAGAACCATCTCAAATATAACCCCACCCCCCAAAAACCGCTTTTAATTTTTTCCTGCCCAACCTAACCTTGAAGTTTTTATTAAGGGGGGGTGTGACTCTTCAACAATATCTGGCAAAGGCCAAAGTTTATGAGAGAAAGCTGATGATAACCGAAAGAGAGAAAGCAAGGAAGAAAAGAGCCTTTTTATTATTTTCCTCCATGGTCTAATTAATCTCTGTTTCCTTCTCTTTCTTCTCCATAGTTTTTCTTCTTGTAATTATTTTTTTTTTCATTCCAAAAACCTCAGATTAATACACCCACTGGCTAGCTTTTACTGAGTTTTTTCCCATTTTAATTGATCAGCCATGTTAAGCAATAACAACCCCTCTTCTTCGTCCGCCGACCCTTTTAATTCCACCGAAAATGCAAACAATGGTAGTAGAAGAAAAAGAAGGCCTGCAGGAACCCCAGGTATGAAATTCAAAAATGATGCATAAGAATTGAACACACACCTATTTTTTTATAGGCTAATTTTTTTTTTAATTTTGATTGATTGTACTAGATCCGGATGCAGAAGTGGTATCGCTTTCGCCGAAAACGTTACTGGAATCGGATCGGTACGTATGTGAGATCTGTAATCAGGGATTTCAGAGAGACCAAAACTTACAGATGCATAGGAGAAGGCATAAGGTGCCATGGAAGTTGCTAAAAAGAGAAACCCCAATTGTGAGAAAGCGGGTTTTCGTTTGCCCAGAGCCAACTTGTCTACACCATGACCCTTGTCACGCGTTGGGAGATCTCGTTGGCATCAAAAAGCATTTTCGTAGGAAACACAGCAATCATAAGCAATGGGTGTGTGAGAAATGCTCTAAAGGCTATGCCGTTCAGTCTGATTACAAAGCTCATCTTAAAACTTGTGGCACTCGTGGCCATTCTTGTGATTGTGGTCGTGTTTTTTCAAGGTAATATAATCTTCTACTGTTTCCAAGATATGCTTGTTCTATCTTCTTGGACTAATATTATATTTTTTCTTAACAAAAATGATTCTTAAAACCTACGAATGAGTAGTACAATGTCATGTCTTGGTCGAAACAAAACAATTTCTAAATAAGGGTTTATGGATTTCTTTTATTTTGTAACGGCTGTTTAGGCTTTTGGAAAGAGAAGGAACATTAGACAAAGTCCGCAAAATTAGTAAGCTGTTTCCGTCCAGTCTTGATGCTTAATGTTTTAATTAATACGTAATAAAAAAAATTAAGAATCTGAATCCGTTTCGTGCAATCAATCAACGTGTTTTGGCTTTCTTAATCTTTTTCATTATTCTATGTTTATAGAGGAATGAGGATGATATAGTTATGCTTCCAAGTACTATTAGCCCAAGCTAGTTTTCTTTTATCTTTCTTTAACGTAAGTTAAATGTGTATTTATGAAGACCCTCTTTTGTTTAGCTAAGTTCGTGTAATTTTGTCTACCATAGTTACGCTTTTCTTCTTAGTTATTTGCTCTCACATTCATCAATGATAAGTTGAGAGCACTTTGAATCATCACATATTACCAGCATTTGATAAAGTTGTCCTTTGTTTTTCACTTTTTTCCATTACACCTCAAAAATCATTACCACTTTACTTTTTTCCAAACAAGTAAATTACTATTTGCATGACGAAAAAATGATTCCTTTCTTTTCTTTCTTGTTATATAATAGGGTGGAAAGCTTCATTGAGCATCAAGATGCTTGTAGCATGGGCAGGCTCCGATCTG
>DF357301.1:26910-39507 GCA_000787875.1 Solanum virginianum | reverse complement strand
GGGCCCGTAAATTTTAAAAATATTTATTATATATTTAGTTATTTTTTAAGTAGTATTCTATTTATTAACATTATGGATATCTTTTACAATTTATTGTCCCAATAAATTTCTAATATTAGCCCATTATTAGTATTTTGTTAAGTTTTTGGACTAACTTGTGTAGTTGTGTTATTGAAAACTTTTAAACCAACTAGTTATAATCATTTACTATTGTTTTTTACGTCTAATTTATTGTTTCTCCTTTTGTTATTTATCTATCTTATTCGTAACAAAAAATGATTGATGTTTCATAGTCTTTCTAAGAGGTTAATATTGTTCATATTATAATTGAAGGAACAGCCCGACCGGACTCAACCCATGACCCGCGTAGGGCTGGAGTGGGCTGCTATTTTCTAAACTCTTTAATTAAAAGGACCAATCCGTCCTAGCCCATTTGACTCTCCAACCCGTTAGAATTAGATTGGATTACACTGACCCATTTTCGCAGCCCTACTCACATAGATGGAACTCTTAACTAGTAGGGCTCAAGAACCAAGATGATGTGAGCTCTACGACTAAAAGTGGATAATTGGGCCTATGACCTCATGGCCCAGTATTGGAAAAATCAAGGTCCATGTGCGAAGAAAAATAGGCCCAGTGAGTCTGAAAATGATGCTGTGAGAGCGGATTCTGGTTGATAAAAATGAGAACTATAATATAATATTCTTTTTAGAAAAAATTATGCGAATAAATAAACATAGACTAGTTTATTAGTTAACATAACTATAATTTGAATTAATTGTTGCTCGTCGCAAATATATTATTGTAATTACAATTTGAGTTTTGTATAATTTGTGTGATTTATACAAATGTTATGCGCGATTATACAAAAGTTGTGTGCAAATCAAATTTTATAGCAAAATATACAAACACTTTAGATTGTATAGAGACTTATACAAATGTTATGCAAAAACTGAGAATTATATAAATGTTACGTAAATCATACCAGCAATGTTATAAATATAGTTACAAAATAAATTACCCAAACTAAAGTTATGAAACGTAATTAAATTTTATATATTTGTCATTTATGAAATTTACTCCTTATTTATTTTATATCCACCACACTTTTTAAGAGCAGAAATCAATGTACAATAAATAGCTTATAGAGAAATTATAAACAACACTATTGCACTTAAAAATCAAATACAGTATTTATTCTGAAATAAGGCCACTTTGGTGTTTCATGTATATTTTATTATCACAAATAATTTAAAGTTTTAAATTTTTTTTACTCTTAATAAAATAATTTAAAATTAATAAATATTTAAGGTTGGTTTTAGCTCATAAATTTTAAAAGTCTCTTATCAAATCAAATTATGCCATATAAATTGGGATAAATAAGTATATAAGTAATTATTTAGAAGTATTAAATATTAGAGATCCATTTGTTGACTATGATAATAAATAGAGGCATTTTTTTTAATAATCTGTGAGTTTTCAAAAGAAAATTAATCTTATTTCTGTAAAAATCAAACATAGGTAGAAATTGGCAACTGAATCACTGACCCAAGAATTTCCCCTGCAGCAATAGCTAACACATACCTGTAATTATGTGTTCTTTTTTTTTTTATTTAAAGAAAAAAGAATAATATTATGAGATTGAATCATTGGCAGTTTTATAAAAGACATAATATATGGATAGATATTTTTAGCACTTTAAGTTTGAAAAAACATATCTAAACACCTCAACTTGTTCTCACACAGCCTATGAATATCTGACGTTGATGTAATGCATAAATTTGGAAGGTGATTAAAGTATTCAATTGACACAACAAAGGTATACTTTAAATATCCATTGTATTGAATTACCGGAGAAGACAATAATGTTAATATATTTATCTACATATATAATAATATGCCTGTATAAATTTTGCCTCAGCAAACAAAATAGAGTGTATTCATTTTAGGCAGAGAGCCTAATAAGTTAGTTCAATCTAAAGCTGCCCAACAATTTGTACTGTACATATAGTCCAAATTGGCGCATGACACACTTATCTAATTATAGAAGAACGTGTAATTTGGATTTGGTTTATTTGCTATAGTCACGATAAGTAAAGGAAAAAGCTTTAAATAACGCCTAAAAGCGTATGCGAATCTAGAAATTCAAAAAGATAGGTGTATCATTATTTTATTTTTAAAAAAGAGATAAAATGATGTTGTACCTTAGACTAGTGAATCAACTTGTTATTTTGAGAATGAGTTCCTTTAGCTAATATTTAATATATTCTTTTAAGATTTATACAAGTAATTAATTGAATTTAATCGGACAACCACGGATTCCTGATTCCTGTGACCCAAAAATGACACATAAATTCACCTCTGCCTAAAAGAATATGTGCGATATATAGGGTGACAATTGGGCGGGTTGGGTCAAATTTGAATGGGTTATAATGGGTCAAAGACCCAACCCAACCCAAATATTCTTGGGTCAAAATGGGTTGGGTCAAAACGGATTGAGTATCGGATTATAGAGCGAGTCAAGACCCAACCCGACCCAATTTGTACTAAATTTTACTTATTTTATTTGTTCTTTTTCAATATTTTAGTACTTAATCTTTAACATATTAACCTAATTTTAAATGAGTTGAAATTGGTTGAATTGAGCTAATAATTGGGCGGATTATTAATCCGCTTAAACTTCAACAGATTGGATCGAATTAGATTTAATTTTGCCACCCCTGCTCCTCATATCAAATCCAGTTGAGGAATTGGGCCTATATTACCTTAATGGACTGGACTAACGTGGAGTAGCTATCTTAGCCCTCCAATGTAAAGTGAAACGATATATCACTTGAACCAAATACAATTGAAATTGAATATGCATTTTAAATGATTTGGTGCCGATTTTTTCTTTTATCATTAAGAAATGTAACGAGATAGATGGAATTTCTTCGTCCTTAGGCCTTAAGTTAGATGTCTCGATTCAAAAATTATACTGTAACTTTTCATATGTTATATGAAACAGAGAAAGTATTAAAGATGGAAAGAAGAAAACCTTATCTCCGTAAAAATCAAAGACGGGGAGAAACTGCCCGTTGATGGACCGCTTCTCCTTCGCGGCTTGATACATTGCAAAAGGAAGCTGAATTATTGAATACAACACTCCCCCTGCTGCTGCTGCTAAAACGTACCTGTACTTATAATGCAATTCAAAATCATAAATATTATTACCAATTTTACAGTTTTAGTCACCAAAATAACAAATAATTAAATTTTAAAAATGATGTACGCATCGTCCTCAGACATTTTTGTAACTTGTTCAGTCTTCTTGTTTTTTCTTCAAATGGTGGCACATATGACTTAAATTTGAGTATAGTACTTTCTGTCTCTCAGTTACTGTGATACATAACCCAACACATTTAACGTTCAATTAATTCTTAAAGGAAAAAAATAACTAATCAGACAAACATATGATATGTATTTACGTTATATAATTATAGTTTGAAATAACTTATAGCTCTAGTTAGGATTTTTTTACTAGTTTTTCTTGCCTCTCACCTCTCTCTTCTCTCTGCAATTTCTTGTCAGATATATAATTATATATGTATACTAGTTGCATGTATACAATTATTTTGACAGATATACATAGTCAATTCGACAGATATAAATATACAATTCGTCTCTCTCCACCCTCTGCCCTCTCTCCTCCTTCTCCCAATTTCGCTTGACAGATATTCAAATACATATGTATATTAGTTACATATATACAATTGTTTGACAGATATACACATATAATTTGATAAATATACATACACAATTTGTCTCTCTCCTCCCTCTCTCGATCTCGATCTCGCTCGACTCTCTCCTCCCCTCCGAGTCATATAGCCGAGGTTATGCCGTGTAATTATGTTAGATATAACTATTTGACCATATTAAGTTTCAAGCCTAGGCTATTTATGAAAATTCCCGTGATATGTCATATTTGACTATCTAGAACTATATTACCGTCAAATTTAAAATAATAATATAAATTTCACCAATCACATAAAAATGTCACCTGTAGCCATTTAAGTCGCTGAATTTTGTCTTATCGCCATCAAGTTTGAAATTGTTGGTAACAATAAGCGCAACTGCGGCTGCGCACGCCGAGAGAGTAAGTATTCTCAGAACAACAATAGAGTTAACAATTACACGTTTAGACGCTGCCATTTAAATGCTTATCACCCCCAATATTTCCACATCCTTTTATACACTAATTATTAGTATATATAATCACCAATTAAACATCGTTGAATTGGTCAAATGGAGAAAAATTAATTAAATTTTCTGAATAAGGTCATTTTTAGCCGAACGTGAATGTCAAAGCAGGAAAAGACGATCCTAATTTGCTTAAACTAAGCTTGTGAAGTAGCAAACGCTTCGGAGGGAATTCTAAAGAAACCTTGTTGATTTTGTAATTTACTTACTATAAGATATAGTAATAGCTTTGAACAAGCAACGAATCCAAATATATATATATATATAATGCTGAGTAAAGTTGAAGAAAGAAAACAAATAATAAGACACCGATTTCAGTTTGTGATGAATTTTGCAATTTTTAATTGATCTAGGTTACACTCTATACTCGTCCTCACCTTCTATATTTGTGTCAAGAAATTCATTAAAAAAAGTACTCTCTTCGTCCAACTTTACTTGATTACTATACTATTTTGGGATGTCTAACAATACTTGTCCATTTTATGAAATCAAGAGATAATTTTACACTTAGTTCCTAATTTACCCTTATCATTAATTATAGTCATTTCTTCACTACATTTTTCAAGACATAATATTTATTATATTCAAAGGGTACTTTGGTAAAATTATCTTATCCTTATTATTAATTATAGTCATTACCCTATTACATTTTTTAAGACATCATATTTATTATATTCAAAGGGTAATTTGATAAAATTATGTAATTTGATAAAATTATCTCATTATTTACTACTTCTTAATTACTATGCAAAGTAAATAGGGACCAAGTAGATTGGACGAAAAGAGTATATTTGCAATAGGTGAGCGAACTGTGATTAAACGTTTTATTAAAAGAAAATAAAGGGGAAAGTAAAAAAAAGAAAGAAATATCAGTAGTGGTTCTTTGTTTTTTTTTTTTTCAATATTAGGATATTTTGTCCTGCTTTTATTACATAAAGTTCTAAAAGACCACCAATTGCAATTTTCTTTTGTAAAAGAATCACTCAATAGAGGCATCCCTTTAATTTCATAATTTTTGAATAGATCAATAACTCATCTTTTATTAATTAATCTCTTTTCAATTTGGTCAAATTCAACTTAACATGCTATGCATATGGTATATGGTAAGCCTGGAAGAAGCTCGCAAAGTAAATCTCATTCCCATAGTATTTACTTTATTTGCTTTATAATTTGATGATCCTAAAATCACGTTAATATCTAAATTATGTTTACTAAATTAGAAATAGTGAAAATCCTTACATGGTCTCATTAACATGGTTGTGCATCTCCATTCAGCTGGTTAATTAGTGTATTAACAGTAAAATATATTTTTAATAGTCAAGTAAAGACGATATCGTCTATCCGATCCTACCTATGAGATTTCACTGGGTATGTTGTTGTTGGTGTTTACGAATCATATCTAAGTTTTGAACCTCACGATCTCAAATTAAATCCATATTCATGTGATCACGAGCACTTTATGAGGGGAATCATTATGAATATCATAGACAAATTTTTCTCTCTAAATTACTCACAAAATAAAAAAAGAACTCCAATTGAAAAACAACTTTAATTCTCAAAAATCATTTTTTTCCTCAAACAAAAATTATTTTTATTCAAATTCTCAATCAAATGTCCACTCATGATCGATACAATTTATGAAATCAAGTGTATAATAAGTTGATAGCAATTGTTTGGTACTTTGAATAAAAAAAAAAATCATACTATTATATTTTTAATAAGACTACCTTGAATAGATTTTTTTTTAGAAAAAAGAACTCATTAAAAAAATTCATAATATTATTAATTAATTTTTTAGAAAAGGCATAGTAATATATCTGAATCGTGATTTTTATTTATATTTTGTTTCTTTAATATAGTGTTACATTGTTTTATTTACTATTTCTCATTTTAAAAAATCACACTAACAAAAACTTTTACATACCCTACCGATGTTTACTCTTTACTGAGCAATTTCCAATGCGACATCAGGTATAGTAAACAAAATCATACGGAAAAAAAAAATTATGACATATTTATTTTAAGTTATGCCACGCGTATGAACTATTTTCTTTCCCAATACAAAAGTGTTTTTTAATTTCAACAATTCTATGCTGTAATAATAACCAAAGAAAAGTCTAAGGAGATCCATCAGTAAAGACGTGACCAAATTATACACAAACATCGCTCACTTCTATTCATTTACGCCGAAGAAAGGTCGAAAGGAAAAAATCAAGTAGAGACTTCATTGAAAACAAAATCAATTAAAAGTCGAAAAAAGACTATCAAATAAATACTCTTTTTATCTCATATTAATTGAATTTGTGAGGTAATGTACACATATTAAGAAAAGCATTCACCAACAAAATTTACATCATACTTTTTATTATTGCTCTTTGTGAAATTATTAATATGTAGTGTAATTTATCTCCTAGAAAATATAAAACTTCAATAAATGAAAGGGCAAATATGAAAAAAGTTTCAACCATTCTTTTTTAAACTTTGAACAATTCAAACATTAAAAAAATTCTCAAAAATTTAATTAATTTGAGACAGAGAGAGTAGATGATTGAACTACAAATTTGAAGAAGCATTGCTCACGTCTCTTTATTTACGCCTTCTGCTTGTATTATTGAACTTCCATATTAATTGTCGTGTTTAACTGAAAAGTTGATTTGATTATATTGTCCTAATTTACTTTTAATATATTATTTTCTTTTATGATATATCAATTTCGCTCGTAAGGACAAAACTGAAAACAAATAAGTAATTATATTTTCTTCTTTTAGTCTGTTGAATGTATTTGTTTGTTATATGACCAACAAAAGAGTCATTCTAAAGACTTTATAAATTTGGAAATTAAACTTAACAAGGATCATCAATAAGATCTTTACTAAAACTTCTTTCACCATACTTCTTTAAACCCAAATCATGTCGCATTTTACGTACTAAGTGTGATTTCTTGGCAATTGTTGGATTTCAATTTTAGCATATAATGGAGAAAGAAGCAGTGCAGGTAGCGGAAGTTGTACTTAACTCAGGCTACAAGATGCCTTTATTAGGCATGGGAACTGCATCGTATCCCATGGCGATTGATGAATTAACTTCTATTTTGGTCGACGCCATTCAGATCGGTTACCGTCATTTTGACAGCGCCGCCTTGTATGGATCGGAGGAAGCACTCGGCAGAGCAGTGGCGGAAGCAATTGAGCGACGCATTATAAAGAGTCGACAACAAGTGTTCATCACTTCCAAGTTATGGTGCACTCATGCACACCCTCAACTTGTACTCCCTGCCATAAAAAACTCACTTGGGTATTTTTATAATTAATTGATTTATTTTATGTATCTTTTTGTTTTTCTTTTTAAATTCCTAGCTCGAATTGTAGCTCAATGTTAACAACTAGAGCTAGACTAGTTCTAGGTGACGAACTTACTAACTTTGATCAAAATTTTGTATTTGTGTTAGTAAATTTATTAGAAATGTATATTTTCAATCTAGAAAGAGTAAGTTACCTTTTTGAGAATTCTCAATTCATAAGAGGTTCCTGTAAACAGCTTCTCTATCTCTATGAGGTAGTGGTAAGGTCGGCTTACATTTTACCCTCTTCAGACTCTACCTATGAGATTTCACTGGGTATGTTGTTGTTGGTGTTTACGAATCATATCTAAGTTTTGAACCTCATGGATTTTTAAGGTGTTAATAACCGTCGAGTTCTGAATTCAAACTTTATACATATTTGGTGATTTTCATAACACAAATACACAATTTGAACTAAAGCTATATGATTTGAAAAATTGAAATGAATCTAGCAATCAATTTACCTCCGCTCCTAAAACTCATAAACTCAAAATTATAGATTTCCGTCTCTTAACAATAAACAGAGGGAAATCCATTGTTTAGGTACTCATTGAAGATTTGAGGAAGTCCAATCGCATGTATTTTAATTATGTCTCAACATCTTTGCTGAGATTGGATCTCTCTGCGAGACTTCTAGTAATCTTTGATGAATCTTCGAAGAACTTTTAACAAGGTCGTGTCAGTCCGCTCCTTAGTTATTTACTCTTGGCCTTGTAGAACGTAGTCTTATACTATATATATGTTATGGTTTAACCATATATGAGTTTTATGTAGGAAATTGGGTCTTGATTTCGTGGACTTGTATTTAATACATTGGCCAATAAGCATGAAAGCTGGGCCAGTTGATATCAAATTCAAAAAGGAAGACGTTGTCCCTTTTGATATGAAAGGTGTATGGCAAGCAATGGAAGAGTGCTGCAAGTTGGGCCTAGCCAAGTCTATTGGAGTCAGTAATTTCAGTTGTACCAAACTCTCACACCTCCTCCAAATTGCTACCATTCCTCCTGCAGTTAATCAAGTTAGTATTATTGATGGAGTTTCAATATTCTCATATTTAGCATATACTACTTCCTCTGTCTCATTTTAATTGAATTTCTAAGCCAATACACACATATTAAGACAAAATTTAAACCATACTTTCTACTATCTGTATGAGGTAGTAGTAAGGTCTGTATACATTTTTACTCTCAGACCCCACTTGTGGGATTCCACTAGGTATGTTGTTGTTACTTTCCAATATTGCCCTTGTGAATTTATCTCCTAGAAAATATGAAACTTTAATAAATGAAATGATAAATATGAAAAAAGCTTCAAACATTCATCTTGAACTTTGAACAATTCAACTATTTTGAACATTAAAAAAAGTCTCAAAAATTCAAATAATTTGAGACGGAGGAAGTACTTAATTACAATCAAACATCTTTATGGTGGCATCGTTTGTTTGAACATTTCGTTACTGCTATTGTGAGGCGATGCTACATATGTATATTGATTTGGCATCTCAATCTCGTTTATCTATTATAAACTGTTAATGATACTGAATATTCACTAGATCAAAAACAAATCAAGCAGCAAATCTGCGCTCAATAACAAACTCATAAATTATTCGATCAGACTTTATATATGTATTAAGAAATTTATTAAATATTTATGATTTTATATTGTAAATCCCAATATTGTATAGTATTAATTTTGAGGTTATAATAAAACAATATGTTTTTTCTTTCAGGTAGAAATGAATGTGGCATGGCAGCAACAAAAATTATTAGAGTTTTGTAAAGAGAAAGGTGTTCATGTGAGCGCCTACTCTCCATTGGGAACTAATGGTGCCTCTTGGAATAGCCCAATCATCAATGACATAGCAACCGCTAAACAAAAGACCATCCCTCAGGTCTTTAATTTTTCCTAATTTCGATTATCACACTATTTTTTTGGTTTGTTGTTATTGTTTCTTTCTTATAAACACAACTTTTCTTATTAAAACTTATGCTTTCCTCATTGTTTTCTTCTTCATTTACTTGGGTTTGATGTGCTAGAAAAGCCGGCATACATTTTATCCTCCCCACCAAATCCTACTTAGTAGAATTTCACTAGATATATTGTTGTTATTGTTGACCAATTAACATGAAAAAATTGAAAAATATTTTCCGCTCTACGGAATGTACCCTAGTCTTACGGTATTTTGTTATTTATAGTTCATGGGAACTGCATCGTATCCCATGGCGATTGATGAATTAACTTCTATTTTGGTCGACGCCATTCAGATCGGTTACCGTCATTTTGACAGCGCCGCCTTGTATGGATCTAAACTGAGCTTTCAAATATTGTAGGTGACTTTGAGATGGATATATGAGCAAGGGGCAAGTGTGATAGTGAAGAGCTTTAACAAAGAGAGGATGAAACAAAACCTTGAAATATTTGATTGGGAACTTAGCAATGAAGATCATTTCAGAATTCAAGATATTCCTCAGAGAAAGAGATTCAACGGAGAGGAATTTACTCATCCAAACGGCCCCTACAAATCTGTGGATGAAATTTGGGATGGAGAAATCTGAAACTCCACCAAATCCAGTGACATGGAATAATTTACATAATTCTCCTATACTTTTTCTCATTTGAATAATTTCCATGTGCTTCAATTTAGCCGTGTCTAGTAAAACTATTAACTCGTGTTAAAGCAACCTGATTATTTTGATTGTAATGTATTATTACGTTTAAATATGATAGTGATTCTTATACTAATTTATGTAATGCGTTATGAGATCTATTAGTACATAATGATGGGAAAATGAACTCGCTATGCGATTGAATATTTTGATATTTGGAGCGGCCAACACGTAGAAACAGAATATCTTTTGGTTCCTTTTCTGGGAAATTCATGAGATTTAAATCAGAAAAAATTAAGGACAAAGAAATTTTAATCATAGTTTATATTAACAAAGACTAAACTTCCGGGAGGGGGGACACATTAAAAGATGGTCATCACAGATTGATCCTGTCCAAAATGGGAAACAGCCGCCCAGTGTTTTGTCTCAACTAGTCGAGACCTCGTGTTGCTCAACCCACTTCATTGATCAGTAGGCCACACCGTTGTTACGACCCTAGAGTTTGCCTAAGGATGTCGCACGGCGCTAGTCCAGAATGTCTGCGGAATCGACAAAGACTAGCAAGCCTAAATGCCTAAGACCGTTAAGGAAATTTTGAGGAACGTTAGATATTTGAAGGCAAGAATGCTTTTAGAGAAGAAAAATAACTTCTATATTGCTTGAGGGAATTTTACAAGGCAAAAGTTCTGAACATACATGTCTAAGGGTGCTATTTATACACATAAATTCCTAAACTAGCCGCTGGGGCTGTCAGGGAAAAAGCCTGCGGAGCAGTGCCTGCGCATTGGCCATGGCAGCCTGCCTGCGCGCCTGTTGGCCCTGTGCCGCGGGCGAATCAGCTTGCCTGCACGCCTGCCGATCCTGCGCCTGCGCAGGCGTGCGCGCCTGCGTAATGATGGGCCGCCGTGGGGCGCGATTGGCCTGTTCCGCGGCAAAGTGCACGCGGGACGTGTCACCGTGCTATTTGGCACCTAGGTACTTACTTTACTTTAGTTGAATCTATGCAGCTCACATAAATCTGGATATTTAATTGCAACAAGCAAATACTACAAATTTAGCATATACCCCAAAGACATAGGAATAAGCTACTATAGAACTGTAATAAAGCTCTCATATCTGAAACTTCAATTAGTAAAGAAGCTTTATCTTCCAGCCTAACACATATGTACAAATGAAGCACAAGCCCTTCTCACCACTGCAAGAAACATTCTTACCAATATCTACTATGCACAAGCGTAGAACCATATCCAAGTGTGTGATGTCCACGATCCAACTTTAAAGTACAATCTCTAAATGAGCTTTTTTATTGAACATCGGATGTTTTGTATGTGCGGGTGATTCGGAATCTGAAGCAAATGATACATAAGGTTGCCTTAGAAACTTATCAAAACATAGTTGAGCAGGAAAAAGTATTTACAGGATCATTCAAGGTTACAATCAAATTTCATTCTTATGCATTACAGGCTCAAAAGCTTACATCTACCACTGTACTAGCAACTACCGCAAAGAACTTCTCAGATTTTCAAGGAAGACAACATAAGACTTGAGGCCAACCAAAATAAGCATTTGAAAATCCTATGATTATAATTCTTTCGCCTGCTTGGAAATGTCCCGAGCTAAAAAAACTATACAACAACATATCCAGTGAAATCCCACAAGTGGGGTCTGGGGAGGGTAGAATGTACGCAGACCTTACCACTACCTAAATAGAGAGGCTGTTTCCTGGGAACCTTCATCTCAAAACCCATACACAGAAAGGACTAGATATGACCAAAAGTAAAAGAAAACTATGAAACAATGATATATATATATGGAAGATGATACAATTAACTCCAAAAGATTAATTACTATTCATGTGACTCACACACTTCAAAAGATGAAAGATATGAGTTGTACTACCATAGCAAGACTTAATATTTTCTTTTAAAAAAAAGTACCTTAAAGTTTACGCTAATCAAAAGGAGCGAACATAAAGCAATTTAATTCCTCTTTCAACTTATTTTAGCATTAAATTGGGCAAACTTGCTAATTTAATGTTACTAACATGATCCGAGCTTATTTTGGAAATCTTTCCGTTTTGTCTCAACTAGTCGAGAACCATTGAGATAAAATCCTGCACCAGTTTACTCAAGTTGTCCATATGAGTTAATAAGATAGCAAACTCAGTCGAAGTGCTCACCTAATCCCATTAGTATAAGGCCTTTTGGGAGATGCCCAAAAACAAATCCGTGAGGGCTTGGCCCAGAGTGGACAATATCATACTAATGCGGGGTTGGGGTGTGGGTGCGCGCAGTCCCAACAAGTGGTATCAAAGCCCAGGTTCGGAGGGCAGATGTGATGGACCGACGTGTGCGGAGTTATCGGTGTGGCATCGGACCAAAGATCTGCAAGGGTGCCTTGTATCGAAAGTCT
>DF357301.1:0-24530 GCA_000787875.1 Solanum virginianum | reverse complement strand
CTCAGATAAGTGAATGGGTCCAACCTGTACAAGTTTGGGTTGCTCAGGTTGGACATAAATCATTGACAGGTGAATTTGGACACGACCGAAATTAACACATGAAACAATATTGCAGTCAACTTTGACAATCAAGGTAGCCCAAATTTACTCATAAGAAGACTATCGAAATACTTGAGAAACTTTTCCGTTGGCTTAGCTTGTGCTCATCAGACTCTCTCAATATAAAGAAGTTGTGTCACTTTGATTTGTTCGTATAACAAAACTGACAGACAAATGGAAATTTGTCATGAGCAAGGCAATTTGGGTTATGACCTACTGCTTTGCCCAACTTGACCTAATCTATCTTAACCTTAACAAACTTTGGGCGAATTGAATCATCACCAATTTATTGACTAAACCCGTTTTTAACCCGTCCAAACTTTGATTCAGCCCTTCTATTTGACACCCGCAAGGTTTACTAACATTTAGAGGCTCTTAAACTTGAAAGTAGATAAGTTGTTGAAGCTTTTTTTTTCTAATAGCACGATTCTCTTTTTTTAGAAATGAGGGGTTCTTAAATCTTACGAAGTCACCTTGTCCAGCCAAACACATCGAGCATAGTGGATTGACAGATGAAGAGAATTGTTGTTCCTGTACCTCTCTTTCTAGAAAAGAGATGAGTATTCTGATGACAGAACAATTTCTACAATTGACACTAATGCTACAAAAACTTTAGTTAAAAGGCAAGATGAAGAACTAAGTGATCACTCTAGCAGATATAAGTGAGCAAATAGTTTTTTCCTAAGAAACTAAAATAGTGAAAGACATGAAAGCGTGCCAGCACAAATGAGATTACATTGGGCCAAGAAATGTCATCATGCTCCTTAAGCCAAAATAACGGGAGGCAGCACCTGCTAAGCCCTGTCAAAAACCAATAACAAGGACACTTTAGCATGTAGTTAGAACTCCAAAGAAATCATAGTTTTCGAAGCAGAGCCTGAAAGAGAATAAACTCCATCATAACAGGTTTCAGGAATTTTTATTATTGAAGGGTCTTTACAAGTCTATATTTTTGTTTTACACTTATTTTGTGTGATCTGGGATGAGGATGTCATTTAACCAATAATTCAGCATTAATAGGGTTTAGAATGATTATCTGCTACTGGCTATGTTGTTGTTGTTGTAGAATGATTATCTTCAACTAAAATGCACATAGAAAGTGTGGAAAATCTTAGGAAATTAAGGAGTACGAGGCTGCAATGCATCATTCAAGAAAAAAGATAAACTTATGACCACACTTTCTATAGAGGTCTCTGTTGGACTTTAAGGAGCACTAAAACAACTACAGACAGTAATCTTCTGTACTGACGCAGAATCCGCGAACCCTCAAAACAATTCATAGTCATAAGATCCAACAACCTTTTTTGCAGCCAGCATGGCCAATCTGGACTCCAGGTTAAGAGCCGCCATTTCTCCACCCTAAAACCAATAAGAGCCATGTATAGCCATGAGAAAGAATAACAAGTTAACTGTTATAACTCATCCAGTAACCACTGCAATGCAGGGCAGACTTTATTATTATTTGTGTTTGGTTTGCCAAAGAATTACAGTTAGTGAAAGAACTGTCTCTTTTCTTATATTACTTCTGTCCAAGAGCTTTTTGTTAAAACACTGTTTGGCTGCTATATATGAAAAGGAATTTTCTGGAAGGTCAACTTTCTGGAATTTTAAACTTTTTCATGCATTTCATGACCGGGATTTTTTGGGAAAATTTGGTCAGGAAAATTCATTGTAATGGATTTTCCTCCAAATTAAGTTGTGCAAAATTCGCAGGACTATTTAGGAAACTAATTTTTACTCTTGATTTTAAGCTTTTCTTCTCAAACAAATGCATGCAACAAACGATATTCCATTTATTTACTTTTACTTGCTACAGTTTTTTCAAATCCACATTTCTAGCAAATTTCTTGACATTCAACAAACTTAACTTTAGCAGATGTATCAACGACGGTCTTAACGTACTGTCAGAGTGCCAAGAATACTTAATTTTTGGATGCATTCATACTCCAAACAAAATCCTTAAACAAGAGAAGCGGATTAAAGAGATGTCAGAACTCAGACCAAACAACTTACTCAAAAATAAATGATTAACTGCCTTCTTTTAATCACATATATTTATATAAATGGTTAGCCAATTCTAAGACCATAATTCACACATGAAAAGAAATATAGATTCAAATGTCAAAGCACATTAACTGATTCAGGAACAGCACACATCAATTGGTTCAGGAATAGTAACAAGACCCATTAAAGTGTCTAGTCTCAGCTACTCTCCCCAACAAATTCAGGACTTTTAAGCACCTTTTTAAGGACCTCCCTACTTATCTGATAGTTGGCAGCCTCCAATAGCATCTTTCCAGAAAACCTCCTGGCTAACTAGAGAAGCAGTAAACATTGTTCGTGGTTAAACAAGATGAAAGCAAGATATAAGGAAAGCAAATTGCAGAAATCACAAGGTATCAATTATACCCCGCTGTATATCTTCCCCAGTGTTAGCACCCCGCCTCCCTGAAACACAAGATTGGGTTAGCTAAAGCATAACCAAACGGCTCAAGAGAACTACAAGTTCACAAGATATAAGTAGAAACCTTTAATACTATTGAACGGACCCCTTCTGCCCCAGCTTTTATTGCGGCAGCAGCTTGCACCTTCCACTTACTAAGCCCAAACTCTAGACTACCATGCTCATCAGAAGCATCCAAGCTTTCTTTTGAGCTGTAGCAGATACATAATCGCCATATGAGGTGAATACAAGAGTCAAGATTCCCATACTAAAGAGAAGAAAGAAGATAAATCACGGCAGAAGAAGAAATTAGAAGAGAGTCAGAGACCTCCTACATAGAGACAGGAAAATGGAGGGATAGCTGGTAAATTAACCTAACCACCTTGAAGCACACCAAACCCAATGGAACTGATCATAAAGGCAAAGGATATCAAGAAGAAGAAAACCAATAAAGACTATCCATATGTCACAACTATAGGTCACTTTCTAATTTCTAATGTTCACAACATTCCATTAGTTTTTTTTTTTTAAATAACATAGGGTAGCATTCACAACATTCCACTGGTAACATCATCTTTTTCAAGATGAAATCCACTCGCAACATCATTCTATACAACGAACTTAAATTCATTTTACTGATCAAATTTAAACTTTATCTTTGAGTAGTATTTTTCTGTCAAACCAATTCTTCAATCACTATCTTAAAATTTTCTCTTCTATCATTTGTATAACACAAGTCAAATAAACATTGTAAATTTTAAACCTACTAATAACCCAGATAGTATGTGAAATAACTAGTACAAGCATCTCAAAATAACAAAACAATATAAAGGAAGTCCCTCTCCTCAACCACACCATTCATTCTCACAGAAACAAAAGAAAAAAGGAAAATGATTTACCTTGAGTACTCTTGCAGCAGATGAAGAAAAATCTCAGCTTCCAGGTCTTCTGCAGACAATTTAGCTGAGCACCTTATACTTAATTTTTCCCTTACACCAAGCAATACCTCCCTATATGATGGTCTCCTACCTCTAGATTGAATACCAAATGACATCAATCACTGACATACTGAAACAAAATAAGAACTAAAATAAAAGAAACATGTGAAAGGTTAGGAAATGGCAAACCATTATTTGTATAGAATTGGAGATCAATTTGGTGATGATAACCACTTATTTCAGTTTCAGTTTCAAAAATGATCAAACCAGAGATGAATCGGATGATGATCACCAGTTTATTCGGTTTCATTACCAAAGTCTACCTTTCCAAAAGCAACCAATAAACATCACTCCCATTTGAACTCACATAATCAACCACCGAATCCTTTATAATGAGCTATCAATAGCTTGAATCATGATGATTCATAATTTCATGAGACCATCCAATCAGTGTTGTGAAAGACGATAGCCTTGTCGCCAATGGAAAGAGGCGAGGCGAGGCGACCCCTTCATCACCTTTTAGCTTTATGGCGAGGCGATCTTCAAAAAGCGTCGCCATAGCAACAATGGCGACAAAGGCGAGAGGCAAGAAAGGCATCGCCTTTTGTATTTTCTTTAAAAAAAGACAACCAATTTAGGGTTTTAAAAGTTAGAAGATGATTTTAGGATTTTCTTTCCAAATTTGCACAATTGCACTCGTACACTTAGACTTTGACTCCAACCAAATGACCGAGTATACTTCTCTGACGACCAGCCAAACTTTTCCGAAGACTCAAAGTCGAACCAATACGTAGTTCTTTTGTTCTTCTTCTTTTGTTCTTGAGATTTCTTCTTCCTGTGTTTTTTTACTCCTTCTTTTTCAGACTACAAAGTTACTTCTACCTCCGTTATTTTTCTCACTGTTGACTTTGTTTTTCCTCATCCAACTTCTAGACTTGTAGTATGTACTATCGATTTTTAGTTTTTACTACAACAACAACATAGGAAACAGCCTCTCTATCTCTATGAGGTCGCGGCAAGGTCTGTGTACGTTTTACCCTCCCCAGACCCCACTTGTGGGAAATCCTACAAGTGTGGTCTGGGTTGAATTGAAATATTTGCTAATATGTTATTGAATTGAGATCTTGATTACTTATATATGCAATTAAATATTTTAATTGTTTGGTATTAATTGACGTCGTACTTCAAAAAGGAGAGCGCCTCGCCGTTCACCTCGCCTTGTGGCGGGGTCGACCCTTGTCGCCTTTCGTGGCCTTTCGTTGTCCAAAACACTGCCATCCATGTAATTAACATAAACAACACAAATGCTATCACAAAGGTCAGGTTTGAACAATGAAGATGACATGCATAGGAGTAGTTGGACTGAAGAAAATACAGTTTCGATTAAAATACAAATATTCCAAATAAAAAAAATAGAGAAACCTCAATGTGGATCGTGCATCAGCTGCAAGGTATAAAAACCTTGATTCAAGCATAGACAAAAATTCATCCCTCTCCTCTGGGTCTTCTCCAACCATAACATAATCAAACTTGGTTCCCTTTGTTACTGACTTCAACAATGGGCTAAAGTAACTGAAATATATAAGATATGAGAAGGCAAATTTGCTTAGAATGGTCAAAGCACCTTTTTTTCAAAAGAACAGCAGAACATATTGCAACTGTTTATTACCTTGGACCAAATAAAATTCTTTGAAGTTCATAGAGTTCAGAATCAGTCGCGAGTTCAAGCACAGACCGAAGATCCGGATCAACTTCGCCACTGCCGCTCTCTGTAGTGTATTTCATACAATTCATAAGAAATTCACAGTAAAACTACCAGAAATGAAGAGAAAAAGTGGTAAAATGCTTTATAAGTACACCTCGAAATTGACTTGAAAGTAAAGCACGGGCAGGATTTAAGAGGAGCCTTGAGCCGGAACTTCGACGGCAATATAATTTGATAATCTAAAAACAAAAAAGCAGCAGAGTTCACAAAGAGTACAACAACAACATACCCAAAGGAATCCCACAAGTGGGGTCTATGCAGACCTCACCACTACCTCCTGGAAGTAGGGAGGCTATTTCCTGAAAACGCTCAGAATAAACTAGATATAACACTAAGGAAAGCACGTAACAATACATAAATACGATAAATGTAACACTACTCCTGCTACCGTACCATACACCAAGGCCTACATCCACCTAATCCCACCAACTAATTCCTCGGTGAGATCAAGGTAATTACGCAAATACACGTGAAGTGGAATTCAGTGGAAACTGCAGGAGTACAACCGGTGATTTGATACACATAATCAACATTCTCAATCGCTCATACTGGAAAATACAACTAGATATGTAGAACTTACTTGTTGACCAGAGAAAGTGGTGAGTGGCCAAGTGACAGGTAGTAGAAAGGAAGGCTGACGTAGATAGCCAAAATGAAGTGGCTGCCGGTGGAATTGGTAGTTCAATGGAACGGAGTAGAAAGCTCCGGCGGTACCCATTGTTGCGGACACAGTCTGCTCAGTCCTATGAGTCAGTGACCAGGCGAGCATATGGCCAAAATGGGGATTTGCTCAAATTGACATAAATACCCCTGTAGAAACGTGCAATGCAACGCTACCTCCATTTCATATTATCTGGCCCTCTCAACTTGACATACTTCTTTAAAGAAAACTTTAATTAAAATTTTATTTTACAAAATCAATTTTATTAATGATGTTTTGAAATTTTAAATTTGGCTATTTTTATTTTATATAGTTACTTAATACACTAAGAGTAGAAAAGTAAAAAATATTCTGACTTTTATAAATTGAAAAAATTAGTTTAAATTTGAAAGTCAATTAATATGAAACGGAGAGAGTATCTGCTAAATATCATTTATTCGCAATTGCAGTGTCTAGGCCTGGCCAGGACTCCGCAGCGCTGATGGTTGATTTGCCGAAAAGATTGTTTGCACAAAAAGAAAAAACTTGTTTGGATAATGTGATATTCTTGAACATATGAAATAGTATGTGATCTCAAGTTTCCAAAATTTAAGAAATAATAGTAAGATCTGTTGAAGTGTAGAGATACTATCACATTAAATTGTTGTTTCTCTCTTGTGCTACTGTCACTTATTGTAAATTTTGCGCTGTACCAACGGCTTATGAAGTTATTTAAACAAGATTAGAGCAATAGAACGGTATTGTGATTCAGAACTTAGAACCATAGCCAACCAAAGAGAATTAGTTTGTGAAGGATCAAACAAAGAAGTGCTTATCCCAAGTAATTTGCTGGTTTAGAATGAATAATACATCCAAGTTTCAGCTATTTGATTTAACAAATAACCTTTGAAGCTTGAGCCAAATCATAAGTCATTCACATAATTAACTATGTCCTCTTTGTAGAATGTGACATAGAATTAGCAGCAAAGAGAAAACTTAGCCAGATCAAGCATCACTTCTCGAGAGCTTGCAGCATTTTTAATCAATAGAAATTGATATATTAGTGGCAAATATAATAGTTAGACTCTCAGTGAGACAATAGCTTAGCATTAAAACACTGGTCGTTCTCCATTTGGCTAACACAGGCAGCAATATGTGATATGCCTGTGGAAGGAGAACAGCTTAAAAAGTTAAACACGAATTAAATAGGACACCATGCCTCAGTTTTACATACTGATCTCTGAAGAAAAGCAACATCATCCCGTCTTATCATAGGCAGCTATGTTTTGTGGTTCACATTCAGGACTAAATAGACGAACTAGCAAAGCGGTGCTTGAGCTCACAGAAACAGCCCCACAAGTTGCCCATCTAAGACTTCGAGGAACTGTGATTCTAGGACCTGTATTATCAGGGTATGAGATGCAATATCAGTAAAGAAATGACAGGCAATGATATAGAATAACTTTTAATTAAAAGAAGCATGCCCTTCAGAGCTCAGTACGAATCAACAAAGTCAAGGGAGAGAAGGTTGAAAGGAGAAAAGCACAAAGAATTGTAGAATGTAGGAAATTGATGCAACAATCTTTTTATCTATAAAATTCAGAAGACATTCCGGCAGTCAATCAACTACTTTAAGGTGATGTACAAAGATCAAAACTGAGAATATCAAATACATGCAAACTCATGAAATTCCCAAGTCCATAGGATCCTGGTGACCTTCATCTCTTCCTCGCTGCATTTAGAGCTTTTCTAGCAGCAAAAGATCCAAATACTTAAAGCTCAATAAGAACCGAACTCCTGCTTATATGAATATCCATGTAACAGCACTCACAGAAAGTGTTCTTTCTTGACCACTGGATCAGTAAGGGTGTGATTCAGATGGATCAAGAGAAGACAAGGTCTCTCGTGAACTGGGAAGTGCTGAAGAAGAAAGCAGGCACGGTGGTGAAGCTGGATGCTCGAAGTCATTTTACATACAGCAAACAACTCAGGAGGAGAGAAAGTTACCACAACCAAGGACGGCAGCATACTAGTCACAATATGGGTTCCAGCAAAGCCAATTTAGTCATTAGTAAAACTGAAGTTAATGGGGTTACTAGTGTGAAGAAATTGAAAGCGAGCTCGAGGACATAATTTTCTAATAAAAGGATCGACCTATCATATAACTATTGTATTTAATGAAAGATATATCTTTACAATGAATACGTAGAGATGTATTCTTACTAAATCGTCCACTGTCCCCTTCCCTCTCCCTTCCATCCTGTCTCATCCGGTTTGGTCCATTCTTTAACCTCGGGAATTATTTCTTATGTTATATTTCTGGATAAGACAAGCTAACAAATCCAACTCTGCCGCCAAATTCCTCTCTTTCTCACTCCTTTGCCTCACCACAACGACAACATGTGAAAAGGACTAACTAGGCCCATCTTTGCCCAAACAAAGAGATAACCATTACTACATTGATCCATCTTTTTTTCTAAGTAGAGGATGAAAGTGAATGAAGAAGGATACAGCGTGTGAAAACATGGTAGAAGATTCAGAGCCTAAGATCTGCAACTCTAAGTTTGAGAACACTTTGAAAGATAAAGTTATGAATAGCAACGTAAATGAACTGTCAACAATCCTCTTGCGGAACAACAAGCTCAAACAGCACTTGATCTTCAGAGAAAAGAATCTTACCTTTAAAGTTTGTTTCTCAAAGCAACATGCCTTCAATTGGCTTAAAGCCTTTTTAGTACTTGATATTTGATAAAGCACCACACTAAATATTAGGAGACCAATCAAACAAAAAAACACATTTTCTCATAGTTATAAATTTAGAGACAACAAATTCATTGAGTGCATTTCTCTTCTCATGGGCAAAAAAACAGCATATTAAATTCCAAAGGTCCAAAATAACACAACATATTAAAAACAGCCGAAGGAGAAATATATAACGAACCATAGTGCAATCGACAAAGAATCCAAAATCCTAATGCTCCTCCAACAGAAAAAATCCCAGCTGTTTGTCTCATTAGTCTTGAGCAAGGTTTTGCATCTGATCTCATTAACTCTCCATCCGAATACCCAAGCATACGTCTCAACGCCATTAACCCAGAACCCCTGGATTATAGTGAAACTTTAGTTTAATTATACTAATTAATTTAGTCAAATGAACAGCTTAGGTGAGGCATTTTCACAAACAGGTTGATGGCAGTATGTAAAACTTACTCAAAAATCGCCAGATACACAATTGAATAGGAAAGAGAAGGCGCTCTAGCAGCTACCGAAGGCTTCTCAAAAATCAATTATCTTTCTCAATTACACAAAAAAGAAGTCCTGAAATACCTGAAAAGACTAGAATGCAGCGTCAATTCAACAACACCCTTCCTGTTTAGTTATAATTACAGAACTACCCATTATTTGTTTGTCATGTGTAATAAAAGATAATTTGATACATTTTATATATTTTTAAATTTAAATTATAAAATTCCTATTTTCTTTATTATTTTAAATTTCATGTCAATCCAAAATAAGATAAACTAATTAAAATGGAGATAATAATATTTAAGCCTAAACTATCCATATATATATATATATATATTAAAAAAAAAAAGTTCATGTCCAAAAATTATAAATTGACTTATAGTAGAGATGCGCATTCAATTTGTTTTGTCAAATTTTCATACGGTTTTCAATTTCGAAAAAGAATTTAGTTTGGCTTTTCTCAAATTCGATCAGATCAATATTCCTAAGACAGTTTTCACAACGGAAATGAAAATAAAATAAGGACCAAAATATCAAAGATATAAACACTTGCTAAAAGAAAAACTCAAAACATGTGGCAGCAGTCACTAGTCAGCAAGGCCGGACTAGTACAGTAGCAAGGATAAATAATAAATGCATCAAATTACTCAAACTCTCAAGTAATGAAAACTGTGAATGTTTTACACTTGTCATAGAACTGAACACAACTCAATATATAAGATTACACAATGGAAAAGCCAGTCTCACCAATCTAGTGGTTGCTATGAAACTGTAATTGCGTAAATCCGAGTACATTACTTCAAAACCCAACATTCAATCAAAACCAAATTTCAACTTGATTTTGCAAAGATCTACAGAACAGAGGATCAACGTTACCATGCGCTCTCTCATCACAACAGGTCCAAATGGAAGTCAGACGCAACAGTGGGAAACGGGTGAACCTGAAAAGGAGGCGCAGAGCCAACTCTAAGACCTAATGAAAAGTCTAATGAGGTGACTGTAAATTTATTTTTGAAAATAAAAGGTGACCGTAAAATTTTGCTAATATTCATCTTAATATAGGGGAAAGAATAGCATAAGCTTGAGAATATAAAGTAAGAAACCCAACAGTATACAGAAAAGAATTGATGAACTAGTAGCTGATAATGGCAAGAACTTCACAAGTCTGCTGAGACCCAGTCCATGTAAGGTAACGACGCCAATCAAGACATTATGATCAGTAACTGGCAAGAACTGAACTGGAAAGGCATTTTCTGCATTGCATCCTTTGTTCCCTGAAACATCAAATAAGTTCACAAAAAATGCCTTAAATCTCAAAAGACGGTAACAATATGTAACCTCTGGAAGAACTATCATTAGACTATTCTTAAATTTCTCTAGCAAAAACTATATTAAAGCTTAAATGTGTATATATTACCATCATACTTTTTCAATATCGAAGTTAAGCATTACGTGTTAGCATCATCTGGTGGTGAAAGAACAGAAGGAAACTGAATCAACTGCTGACGAAAATTCTTTCAATGAGAGGCCACATATAATAACCTCCCTAATAATCCAAATTCCTTCTCAAGTGATCATATATTACTGCAGGTTAAGAAGATCAGAGGAGGAATGCAGAATAATTTAACAATGTGCTTTCAAGACAGAAGCAAAGAGTTAAAACTATTTTTTTGCAAGTTAAAGGCAGAAGCCATCCTACTTCAATTGAACAAGCAAGATGAAAGCAAAGTCGCAAAATTATACTTCCTATTGGAAGGAAGGTTAAATAGTGGCATCCCATGAATTATCCAATGGCTTATGTAATGCCTATAACAGTAATTTAGAAGGCTCAACAGTCTGTATCCTACCTCAAGCGAGAATTTTAACAAGAGAATATTAACCGGGACCTAATGCATGCTAGTCAGGTTTGAAAGACAAGTTTAGATGATCTGCGTGTATGATACATGAAGGAGCCAAGCCTGGTATTTAAAAAGAGAAGGGTATAGGGGCAGGCACATTATCTGTATACCAAATATTGAAGCAGGAGAAGGGGAATTTCATGATTATAAAAAAATTAAAAGAAGGAGAGGGGGAAGGGTGGAATTGTTCCTGCTCTATTCCTACAGAATTGCAGCCTGATCCCCATATGAATTCCAGATAGTAACCAGTATTGGCCATTTCTATGCCCAGTTTGCACACTTGAAGCGTAACAATAAGATAAATTCGAGAGCCTCCAATGCTACTTGCATATATGAGCATTGACACATTTATCTGCTGACCACAGTGGCATTGTCACTAGTGCCTCACAAAGACGAACAAGATGCATATGATATATCTTTTACTTCCTTTCAACCGCTGCACAAACATTGACCTAACAATCAGCAATATTTACAACATCTTGGCCTCATCTAATGCAATAGCAGATCTTTATGCAAAAAGAAATATGTTCTCATTAGAAAAATACGCCACTGATATATTTCCAGCAAAAATCCTATAGCATATTCATGACCATAGAAGGCCAGAATAGTTTAACCACAATTTTAACTTCAACTTAGTGCTTAACAATTAACAACTACAGCTAGCACATCCGCAGTTCAGCTATAATAAAAGATATTAAATCAGTAAAGCTTAGGCAATTACTAATTAATGGCAAATCGGTTTCAATTTGTCGAGGTAGTAGCTGGTGGTCTTCTCAATCTTTGTAGATGATCGATCCACTGATCCTCCGGAACTTGACTGGTCCAATCAGGAGCCACTCCACCAAAAGAAATCCTACGCATGGCTTCCATTACTCTCGTTGCATTATCCGCCGTCAATGGAGCGTTTCGACGGCTCTCGTCCTCTCTGAACGCTCTCCGTACAGCAGTATCAGACGCCGCTCTGATTCTCTCCTCCTCCTCCTCCTCCTCCTCCTCTTCAACCTCACTCTTACATTCACCATCCTCGTCACTTAGATCCAGAGATGATATCCCGTTCTCTACGCAGTTCGCATAGCCATTAGGGAGGCGATGAAAATAACTAGATTCGTTGCACTCTTCATCATCGGAGTTCTGAACATGATTTGGAATCTGATCGGAGATCTCTACATCATCATCATCAGCGGTGGAAGAGATTGGCTCGTAATATTCCGGCGAATCGTCAGGGTTCGAGTCGGAATCACTTCCGGCGGCGTTCTCTGCAAAATAAAAGCACATCGGAGAACGTATTGATCGAGATACATAACCCGTAGAGGCGAAGACTGGAAATTTAACATTTACTGACCTTGAATGAAATTCGGCGTAGAATTCAACTGAGCGTTCATTTCCTTGGGATAGAATGGAGAAAATAAAAAAAAAGGAAATGTTCTATCCAAATTTATAAATTATGACAAATTATGCAGTGTAGTACTAGAAAGAAAATTATTACTCTAAACCATTAAGAAAAAAGTAAATTATTTTTCTAGAATACTTAGTGCTCCTTTATATTTAAGATAAAATAATTCAAAAATCATAAATTAAAATTTTTAATTTATTTGATTTATAAATCAAAAGTGAATTCAAATGGGATATCAAGTAATTTTTAGTTTTATTATAAGATTTTAAGTGAAAAAAATTTACTTTAGAAGAGAATTTGCGATTAAATATTGAGACGAGCACTTTTTTTTGCACTAAAAAATTTAATTTTAGAAGAGAATTCTTTTAGCAGCATTTCAACAAGCTATCAATTATCATTTAGAACATTTTCATCACAAATTAAGCACTATATGAGCACAATTTTAAATTATTTTTAGCACAAATCAAGTATTATTTTAACAAAAATTTTGATCATTTTCAGCGCTAAATTAATTAATCTTTGATGCATTTTTAATTTATTGGGTCTGTATTGATCGGGTATAATTTTGAATCTAATTAAAAAATTGAGTAAATTTTAATTAAGAGAAAATATCCATACATACATTACAACATATGACAATAAATATTGAGTTGATTGCTTCAAATTCTTCATTTATTTTTTGACTGAGTCGTCTACCTTGAATTCTCTGCACCATTTTTCAGTGACTAAATTGTAAATTGATTGCCACAAACTATTTTTTTATCAGACAAATAATAAATCGTGCTATCTTAAATTCTCTGCAATATTTTTTTACTGAGTAGATTGCTTCAAATTCTCTACAATATTTTCGATTTACTTGATTCATCTTAAATTCTCCGCATTATTTTTTATCTGATTCAATTAATCTCAAACTTTTTATATAAACTGTTTCTCAACAGAGTCGACCCACGTCCAACGTTTGCATGTACTTTTTGAGGTCATTGAACAAAGCTTTTTGCTTTCTTAAGGTGTTGATTCCTAACAAGGCGAAGATGATTAAGTTTTATATGGAATATAATGTCGGCATAAACAAGTAGAAAAATATAGTAAATGAAGCTAACAATCTCATAGAATTAACTTATTGATAATTACATTCATTGAAATAGTAGATTATATTATCTTTAAATACTTTATATTTACTTAAAAATTAATTGAACAACACCTTTATGATTACAAATACTGAAAGAAAAAGATCAAAATGGTCATTCATAGGAACTACTTTATTTTGATCCTCAATGTATATCTTTGACTGATATAGTCCTTAATATATGCAGAATAAAATGAAAGAAAGATCAATTCAATCAAAACCTTAACTCTAACCAAATTTTGAAAAGAAAAAAAAAATAACATACCCAGTGAAATGGGGAAGAAAGAAAGTATGCAAATCTTTTCACTACCTCATGAAGATAAATAAATCTTTTTCGAAAGACCCTTGGTTCAAAAGTACAATTTTTTACACAAACGCTCATGAAACACTTAATAATTTTTTCAGTAATGGACAATTGATTGGGAAAAAGTGCATGCTTTTGTTTCTCAACAAATTCCAAACTTGATTTACATCTAACTTCTTCGCAATTGAATTAACTCTGCAAAGTTTTGTGGAAAAAGGTCTCTTTAAAAGCATCATTTGCAGAACAGATTGCAAAGATATTGATAGACAATGTCAAAAGAAAAGCCAGCAATCTAGAGTCGCTACAAATCTGTAATTGCGCAAATCCAAGTACATTACTTCAAAATGCAACATTCAATAAAAACCATATTTTCAACTCGATTTTGCATACATATAAAGAATCGAGGATCATCGTTATCACATTATCCATTGTATGTTGTAACAGGCATAAATGATGAAGTCTAATAACGAGACTATAATGCTTTACTACTAATACTTATCATTGCTACAGGAATATAATAACATCAGCTGAAGAAAAGCGGGTAAGAAACCCGGCAATATACAAAAGAATTAATGATAATGGCAACTTGACAAGAACTTCACAAGCCAGCTGAGACCAGCCCATGTAAGGTAACAATACCAATCAAGACATCATCTTGATCAATAACTGGCAAGAACTGGACTGGAGATGGAGGAGATTCCATCTTCTGCATTGCATCAGCTGCCATAGCATCTGGACCAATTGTCCTTGGTTTCCTGGAACACCAAATAAGTGTATAGAAATGCATTAATCTCGGAGGATAATTATTCATAACATCTGGAACAAGAGCCATTAGTTTACTCTTCATCCAACAAAAACTATGTTAATGCTTTAAGTGAGTTTACATACATTGCCATCATACTTTTTCAATATGGACCCACATTAAAGTTGCGGATCATATGCCTAATCATGTGATAGTGAACGTTATATATCAACATAGTGTAAAAGATGATTGCAGACGAAAAAAAATCTTTCAACGAGAAACATGTTAAAACAAAGGAAGAACGTACAATAAAGTTATTATTACTACAACTATTGGCACCGCTGGGGCCAGAAAAGATCTTACCAACGATGTGCTTTAATGGCAGAAGAGAAAAGAAATATGTTCTTATAAAGTTAAAAGGCAGAAGCAAAGAATAATTCTTTACTTCATCTGGTAAGTCAAAGATGCCATCCTACTTGGTTTGAACGAGGAAGAAGAAGAAGAAAGTGACATCACAAAATTCAAATTCTTATTGGAAGGAAACTTGAATATTGACATCACAGGAAATATCCAATGACTTATGTAATGTTTATAAGAGTAACTTACACGGATTAACAGTCTGTATTCTACCTTATGCGAGAACTTTAACTAGAGAATACAAACCCGGGCCTAACATATGCTAGTCAGGTTTGAAAGACAAATAAAACAGATGATTTGTTTAACAAACTAAACCGCGAAGTTTTTTTTACCTAAAATAAATCAATCCATCTCATGAACTAGGTCTTAGACAAGGCATCAAATTTGGAGGTACTGTTAAAAGAGGCTCTATAAACTAAACAAGCAATTTCTACTTTAACTGTTTCTGTGGTGGTGGAGTGGGGATCGGGCACCGAGACTTTGGTTCAACGGTAAAGGCAGAACCAATGAAAGGGATATGGATAAGCATATGTCACAAGCTTGAAACCCCCTTTGACCCAAGCCTGTATTAAAAAAGAGAGGGTATAGGGGTGGCCAGTTATCTGCTTGCAGAGAATTAAAGCAGAAGGGGATTTCATGGTTATCAAAGGAAAAAAAAGGTGCATGGAGGGTGGGGGGTTGGGCAGAGTGGTGGGATTGTTCCTGCTCTATTCCACCAAAATTGCAGCCGAATCCCGACTTCTAAATTCCAAATAGTAACCAATATTTGCCATTTCTATGCCCAGTTTGCCCACTTGAAGAAACACAAGACAAATATGAGAACAACAAATGCTACTTGACACTTGCAGCTATGAGCATTGTCTCATTTAAATCATTATATGGTGACCACAGAGGCATTGTCACCAGTGCTTCCCAAAGCCGAATAAAGGTCTTTTGGTGGAAATGGTATATTGATGGTACAAATATGCAACAGAGGTACAAGTAAGAAATTACCTGTTACACATTTCTCCAACTGTAAGCTTGAAGATTCCTTCCCCGCTGGCTTTCAATGTCCGACGTAAATCACCATCAGTGAATGTTCCTAGCAGATGAAACTCCTCATCAATAACAAGGAGGCACCCGCATCCTTTGCTTGTCAGCTCTACTAGTTGATCCATAATAAGATCTCCTTCCTTGCAAATTGGAAGATCTTCTTTCTTCTTCATCACATCTTTCACCTGCAAAGTTAGATGGCAAGCACAGGAGTAAGATGAATATCCAACTTCAGCTGCATAAACTTTTATTTACCCCCTCACTTGTTGCAGTGAAACCCGTTTGGCTCAACCAGATGAGCATATACGAAAATTTGATGCAATTCTCAGAAAACATCTGAAAGCTAAAGCAGCTAACCAATCAATATTCATTGTATATCAAAAGATTTAGTGAACGAGAAAATCAATTAGGCATCTTTTGAACAGTTTGTGGGGGCTAATCTTCTTTTGAGAGTGAAAGAACCAAACAGATAACACATTCCACCTAATTCAAAGAAAGACACCAGAATCCAACAAGTCCTTAAACTCGCCCTCGCATCAATTGCAACAGACTATAATTGCCTATTGCAATGTAACAAAACACAAGCATTAACACTTAAAAATAACCTTCTAACAGCCAAGGTTTGGACAGATAACCTTCCAACACCAAGGATTTGGGCTGATTTCTGTGCATTTGCAAAAACGTAAAAACGTACATTTAAGCAAATCGTTCACATAAAGGTACATAAAACCAAGAATATAGTCATCTCCCAAATCATTTTTCCAAGATCCCAACAGAAAAAACAACAAAAAACCCACTGTAATCCCTTGGGCGGAGTTTCGGAGGGTAGTGTGTAAGCAAACCTTACCCCTGCCTTGTGACGGTAGAGAGGTTGTTTCCGATAGACCATCAGCTTAATGAATATTTCCTAGATCTTACTTCAAAACCACAATAAATACAGCACGAAAGATCACATTTCACAAGGAAGCATCAGAAAAAAGGCATGATATTACTCTTCCTCACCTTGAAGATCAAGCTTTTCCCAATTCTCCCAGCAGGGTGGTTGGCAGCATACTCTTCCCGGCTCAAATTCCTCGCCCCCATTAAAGCAATCGCCACCGTATCTCCAAACACCATTTGAATAGCTGTAGACGTTACAGGAGCCAAATCAAAAGGGCATAACTCTCTCTCCAGAGGCAAATGCACATTCAGATCACACAAATCCATCAACAAATTAGGCTTTACCGAAGTAACCGAAATCAAAAAGACCCGTTTAGCCTTTGCACAAGGGACAAGCTTTAACAATTCTTCGGTATTCCCACTCTTGCTAAACATAACCAAAATATCTTGAGGATCCAAAATGCCAATGTCTCCATGAAGGGCATCAACAGGGGATAAAAAACCAGATTTGATACCCAGAGAAACAAGGGTCTGTGAGATTTTCTGGGAAACAAACCCAGATTTCCCAACACCGGTAAAGTAAATGGTACCTTTGGCATTAAGGAGTGTTTGGGTGAAAGTAAGAGTTTGAGAAAGATCAAGATTTTGAAAGAAATGATTGATATAACTCTGCTGGGCTTTAAAAAGTTTAAGAAGTTGATCTGGGTCGATTGAATCTTGCTTTGCGGAGTGATGAAAGATGTCCAAACAGGGTGGTGGAAGAGACCCCATGTTTTTTGGATCTTGATTCCTCTGTTATCTCCTTCTCCTTCTCCGAAAGGTAATACTACTACTTGTGTAAATGTATGAATGGGAGAAGAAGCCGGAAGAGAATGTGAGCAGTTGATCAAGTTCAATTATTAACGCGGGGACTGAGAGGAACCTGGTATTTAGCAGTGTACAATCTGCGGACCAAGCGAAGATAAAAAGGAAACAATTGAAGCTGGGTTGTTTAGGGAAAAAATTTTATTAATAGAATTTTAATGCATCGAGTATCAAATGAAAAAATAAATAGGTTGGTTAAGGGACTATTTGTATAACTTTTAATTTTATAAGTTAGAAAACATAAGTTAGATTTTAACTTAATGATTTAAATTTCCTTTTGCCTATATGACTTAAAAATTTATTTTTAAATAGATTTTTTTATTTTTTTAAACAACAACAATAATACATATTCAAACGGACTTTAAGCAATTTTGATTAAAAATAATTTAATCCCATATATATTTTGCTAAAAATGTACTTGAATTTATTTGTTATCGTCTCAAGATAGCGACGGAATGTAGACGAACTTAGCGCCTTCCATAAGGTGACTCAAAAACAATTTTCCATATCCAAAATCTACTGCGAGATCTTGGCTATCTTTCCAAGCCACCGACGCAGAACTATTCTCTCCGTAGAATAATCTTATTAAATTATTTTTTGAATATTAATAAATATAATGTTTTGAAAAATATAATAGAGGAATAATGATTATTTATGATAATGAAAAATTAGAAATTAAGTTTAAAATTATCTCTTAGTTTTATGAACTGAACAAGTATTACTGGTCATTCCAAAATAGTATAGTGGACAAGTAAAAATAGACAGAGAAAGTATAAGGTTTTTGTTCAAATTTTAGTAAATAAGAAAATATTAGGTAATTTCTTTTTACGTGTTGATGTTTTAATCGATATAATTATCACATAAGTTAATACAAGTATCAAAATTATATATAAAAGACAAATAAAGGAACTAAATTTATAATTAAAATAGCATAAAGGTGTCTGGCTTAAATTCAAACTAATCTCGAGATTAATTTTAGGATAAAATAACTCATTTTATATTTGATTGAGATAAAATCGTGAAATACTCATCTAAAGATTATAATGTTATTTTTTCTTCCATCAAAATTAAAATAAAATAATACATTTAAATAATTAATTATGAGATAACTTATTCCTTAACCAATAAGATTCATATTATTAGCCGTGGATTCAAAATTTAATAAAGTTTAATGGAAAGATGTTTATGGTTGTAAGACGGTTTGATCTAATTAGAATCCAGCTGGAATTGGCTTTACTTTCTTCATGTCGATTTTGACATGTTCCGACAATCAAGATTAATTGATAATTTTATTTGTGCTGTTATGTTTCTTTTTTTATTATCCATGAAACGTTTGCAATAAAATCTTTTTTTATTTTGAATTCAAAGAAAAAAAAATTATTAAAACGAATAGATCATAATCATCTTGCACAATTCATCTTAGTAGACATGATATATTTCTGTTTATACTATATATATTGCAGTGGTTCCAATTACAACACGTATGAATAATTGAACATGCATGAGGGGATGGGCCGGACCTGCTTATAGACCAAAGTACAGATCTCTAAATATTAAATTTAAAGATGTTGACACAAATTAAAATATAATATTTTCTACTATTTTTATCATTTTTCTAAACGTAAATTAAATTCGAAAACGACTCTTCTGAAAGATTATTCACGTATATAGCTTGTTTGTTTTTTCAGTTTATTTTTATTGAATAACCCCTTAGATGGACCCTTTACAACACATAAATCACTTTGCTAGAGTTATCTATGTTATATCTTCTATTTATTTTTTATTTTTTTTCTTTAACAAAAAGTTTTATTTGATTACTCTGGATATCCATTGGCCAGGAAACAGTCTCTCTACTTCTATGAGGTAGTGGTAAGGTCTGCGTACATTTTACCCTCTGCAGACCCCATTTGTAGGATTACACTGGGTATGTTTTTGTTGTTTGGATACCCATTGGCTCCACTGCATGGCATGAGTTGTTTCTTTTTATTTTAATTTTGATTTCACATTTAATATTCACATTGAAGTTTGATTAAATTTATATTTGTATCGACAAGTTTCACATTATCACATTAGAGAATGGGGATAAAGCACATCTTAACAAAGTGAATTTTGTGCTCTAGAAAGTTTGAAATTGAAATCTCTGATTAAAAATAATAAGTATTAATCACTCTATTTCAAGTCCACAAACCTTGTTCACTTCCTTTCAAGTCCACAAACCTTATTTCAATGGTCTTTGTTTATCTCTACTTTGTTAGCTGTGAAAACATATTGAAGTTATGAATTTCTACTTTCATCCCGCTTTCTATTATGATACAATTTCTAATAAAAGTCATTTGTGAACTTTGTACATCTTTAATGACAAATTCTGATAGTTACACAAACATTATGATGGGTTTAAAGTTACAAGTTTGAAGTCTTATAGTCACATTATAAATAGTTATGATATGTTTAAGATGTTCAATAGTATTCAATTCATTTTTTAAATGTTTCTAAATTTGAAAATAAGTTAGCTATATATTTCATTTTATTCAAAATGATAAATTTTTATAATCGCATGAACATTATGATATGTTTAAAATTGTAAGTTTCAAAAATCATATATTCATATAAAGTTATATTTTAAAAAATTGCAGTTTTTTAGAAAGATTTTATAGTGTAAAATTGGGTCATGTATAAATTAAATTAGTCACATGAATTCATGCAAGCACGGGTCCAACATTCGTTATTTTTTATTTTGATTTATATGATATTGATAGAAATTTGTATATGTTTTTAAAATTTTTAAGTTGTTAATTATTATGATTTATAGAGCATTTTATGTCTTTTAAATTTTTAATTTGGTAATAATGTGATTTATAGTACCACATATATGTTACTTCCTCCGTCTCAATTTAAGTTTCTAACTATCATGATTTATATTATTTTTATATGAAATATTCAATCGCTGATTGTTGTGATTTATAATATGTTTACATAATTTTTTAATATATAACAAATTTAAAAAATAAAAAGTAAAGAAATAAATTTAAATGAAGAATATACAAGAATGAATAAACGCCGACATGTCAATAATTCCATTGAAGCAGGCAGGATAATCAAAAGCTCCTCAAACTAACAAAAAAATAATCACAAGAAATTTTTAAAAAATAAAATTTAAAAAGTACAAAAAATGAATAAAGTAGACACAATAATAGTTAGTTGTTTACTTCTAGCAGCGAAAACAGTCATGACAACTTTAAGTTGCTCAACATATTCTTTTATTAATCACAAGAAATAAAAAAAATACAAAAATGAATAAAAGTAGAAACGTCAATAGTTAGTTGTCTGCTTCTAGCAGTTGAAACAGTCAGGACAACCCCAAATTGAAATATAAAAATAAATAAAAACAGATACATTGATAGCCAGTTGCCAACTTCTAGCCATTGAAGCAGGTAGGACAATCCTCAACTACTCAATTTATTCTCTTATTAATCACAAGAAAATTATAAAATATTAAAATAAATACATAAATGAATAAAAAAAAGACATACTTATAGTCAGTTATCTGCTTCTAGCTACTGAAGTAGTCAAAACATCCTTAAGTTACTCAAGAATTTTTAAAAATAATTTCAAAATAAAAAATTTAAATGAATAATAGCATACATGTCAATAGTTAATTATCTGCTAGACATACACGATAATAATCAGTTGTCTACTTTTAGTAGAAGTGATTAAAACAACCAAAATTACTCAAGAAATTTTTTTTAAAAAATATAAAAATAAACGCATCAATAATCAACTATCAAAAACAGACCGGACAACTTGCTCAATCTATTCTCTCATTAATAACAGAAAACGTACTGGAATACTCATTTTGAATGATCTGAGCATGTCATATATATATGGACAAAAGCACTTCTTAATGATCGAATTATTCTGCCAATGAGTCAACTATACATTAGTACGATAAAAAAAAATAATTTAAATGTATTCTTCTTATATTTTTTATCCAAATATATTTATTTTGTTATATTTTTGGTCTAATTTTTATGATTAAAATAAAGTAGAAAGGATATCATATTTAGATTAAAAATATATATAACATACAGACATATTAAAACAATAAAAATAATTATGACTATATTTAAACTATTTTTGACAGTACAGAGTATATTTAATTATTTCCATTCTTTATTGAAAATTTTCATAAATAACTTAGGCTTAAAACTTAATATGGTCAAATAACTATATTTTACATAATTACATGGTATAACCTCGGCTATATGACCTAAAGGGGAGGAGAGAGACGAGCGAGATCAAGCGAGGGAGGAGAGAGACGAGCGAGATCAAGCGAGGGAGGAGAGGCAAATTGTATATATGTATATTTGTCAAATTATATGTGTATTACATCTGTTAAATAATTGTATATGTGTAACTAATATACATATGTATTTGTATATCTGACAAGTGAGATTGGGAGAGGGAGAAAAAAGGAGAGCGAAATTGAGAAAGGGAGGAGAGGCGACCAAGAGAGGGAAGAGAGTGGAGAGAGACGAATTGTATATGTATATCTGTCGAATTGACTATGTATAGCTGTCAATATAATTGTATATATGTAGCTGATATACATCTATAATTGTATATCTGGCAAGAAATTGCAGAGAGAGAGGAAGAGAGAAAAAAGAAAATAACAACAAAACTCCAATTATAATTATAAACTATAATATTTTTAAGCTATAATTTTATAATATAAAAATATATCATATATTTACTTAATTACGTTATTTTTCCTTTTTTTTTTGTTATCAATATTATACTAAAGATAAGCCGGCCAGGCATGGGTCGTTTTGTTTGTTTGTTGGAGGAACCAATCAAAATAAGGGCCCATTGGCGTTTTATTGGGCCAAGAAAAGGGCCCCCAACTATACGGGTGATTTGCAAAAATAACATCATGCCTTGTGTTTTAACTGTTATCTCTATTTTTTGGGTTCGGTTAACAAATGTCCTCCATAAGAGGTGGTTTTGATATTTTGTCTATCATAAAAAATGTCTTATAAAAATATCCTCCATAGTGGTATAGTTTGATTCAACTTAAAATGAAAAAAAAATATTTTTGTAAGAATTTTCTTGTGGAGGGCAAAAGATCAAGACTACTGCATTTGGTGGGCATTCTCTGTAATTTTCTGCTTTTTTTATTAAGGACGTAAAATGTTAGCTTGTAAATAAAAAGAGAAATTATTTGTAAATAACTATTTCTTACTTTCATATCTCCTATTTTTAGTTATTCTCACATGTTTGATGTCATTAAAGTGTATATATACTCTGATAGTATCAAGAAGGAAGAGACAGTGATTCGGTGAATGATACAATCAAAGTATATATATATATATATATATTGATGGTATAAAAGATGAAGAAATTGTTTGATACCGTCGAAATATATATATACCACCAAAATTTAGAGTTTAATAAATAAGATTGTGACTTTAATAAATAGGATTGCGACTCTAATAATTTTCTCCTAGTTGCTTCTTGTTTATTTCTTAAAAAAGGAGTTCAATTCTATATGATACCGATAGGGTATCAAAATATACTAATGAAGCATCATGAAGAATTAAACTCAATCTTATATGATATCGCTATGGTATCGCTGTGGTATCATATACCATCGAAATATCACAGAATAGTGATCGTAATGTCTTTCGCGAAATAAGAAAGAAGAAAGTGGGTAAATGGGTAAATAATAGAGATTGGGTAAATAATGGAGATTGGGTAAACTCAATCTCTAGTGATGATGATTACATAAAAAAGTATTATAATTCATAATAATTAATAATCTAAAATATTTAAAAATTATATTAAAATTTAATTATGTTTCTAAAATCTATTTATATCACATAAATTGAGACACAAAAATAACAGATATTGAATTCGTGCTGACACGAACACCAATATCTAGTTATATATATAAAGTTTAGATTGAATCATTACATATGTTAAAAAGGGAAATAGAAATAATGAGTATCAATAGAAATTAGAAACCAAAAAATTTAAATAAACTAAAATCGTACACAACATGCCAATAAACTCAGAGAAGATTACTGTTATTATTATTACTACACATAAAAGTTGTGTAGGACCAATTTAACATCAAACACACATTTCAACTAGTTTAAACTATGAAATCAGTATTTAATTAATTGTTACTACACAACATGTACAAATAACAAAACCATAATGTGCATAGGATACTTATTAAATGTCAATCATGGTTATCCTTAAATAGCACCATTTTAAAAATAGTAGCTTCTGGTTGAGTAACTTAATTGTTAAAGGAAAAATCCTTTTGGCCTAAAAATTTGTTCCAAATTTGATTAAAATGATAAAAGAAAAGGCTTTTGGACATATTTATTCTTTATCTCAAGAATTAAATATACTTTTGACTTGTGTTTTCAATACAATTAATTATTTATTATATTTCCATGGTCAAACATGGGGAAGAACCACAAATTAAAGTCTTACTATATTCTTTTTCTTAAAATAAATATATGTTATTTTTATCAATGTCAAATATATTTATTTTAAGTATTACAGGAAAAAATATATAAACAACTTAGATATATATTTTTTGACTAACGTGAAAATTTGATTTAATTTTTTAATTATTATTATTAAAAAATTTATGTCGGAGTACATTTGATCCTTCTTACAAAAATTCAAGTATAAAATTGAAATGTAACACTTTTTTTTACCATTTAATCTAAA
>DF357302.1:200328-213640 GCA_000787875.1 Solanum virginianum | reverse complement strand
ATTTTGACTAAATTTCAAAGTATTGATTAGATTTGAAAGATTTATTTAAATTAGAAAGGATTTGCTTAACTTTGAAAGAAGTTGATTAAACTTAAAAGAAATGACTAATTTTGTAAAATTCCCCCCTAAACCCAAGTGGAATAAAAAAGGGAATAACATAAATGGCAAAACATGTTAGGAAAATTAATTAGATTAATAACAAACACATAAAATGTTAGTATCAAAATTAAACAACAAAAATAACATAATAGACACAATATATATATATAAAAAAAAAGAAGAAGATTGGGCTTAACAAGCCAAATTTTTAGCTGTCTTATTTCTACCAAGGTTGGGCCTGCTTAACCCATTTTCCTGCTTAGGTGCTACTGCTAATGGGCTTGGCCCATTTCACTGTGATATACATTTATTGTATATTAGCTGTATATCAGTTGTATATTAGTGTATAAGCACTGATTTTGGGCTTCAAAACTTGTATATCAACTCCCATCTTTGTATATTCCTATATTGGGCTTCAAAACTTGTATATCAACTTTTAGCTTTGTATATTCCTGTACATCGGGCAGACTCGAGGAATAAGGGGTTTGGGTCTCCATGGCCCATCGAAAAATGCAAAGGATAAAGGTCCCAATAGACTCGGATCGAACCACATGCGAACAAAGGAGTAAAGATTAGAATCAACCGTGGACATGAGAAATAAAGATAAACACATACATAGAGGGACATAAACAAGAACTCCTTCCAAGCAAGAATTAACAAGTTTTGTTCTTGAAATAGTCGACAGTGAACAAAGGAGATAATAACAACATTTTAGCATCATGGACTTAAATAAGAACTCCTTACAAGCAAGAATTAACAAGTTTTGTTCTTGAAATAGTCGATAGTGAACAAAGGAGATAATAACAACATTTTAGCATCAAATAACTTCGAAAATCTTAAGAGATGAAAACAGAGTGCATAAAGTGTGTATAAATCAAAACACATGGTCGAAAACCATATAGATATAACAACTATTCAACCTAACAAGTGCTTTCAAATCACATAAACCTTCCAAGAAAACGTGGTCAAAAACCATATAGATATAGCAACTATTCAACCAAATAAGTGCTTTCAAATCACATAAACCTTCCAAGAAAACCAAACCTGAAACAGGTAAGAAAATAAATGGGGTTTGAGCTGGAAACAGGAAACTATAGCCAAGAATCTCGAGTTTTCAATCGAATAAAGAACATTACCAGATGGAAACAGAACGACCAAGAAATATGAACAAATGAACAAAACTCTGCTCTAAACCACATACATCTTATTGTGATCACATAAACAAACCAGTAGCTATTCTGTGGATTAAATCATTTTTAGACTCTCGAAATACATTAGGAAAGGCGAAACTCCAAGATAGAACATATTCGACATGCTACAGTGAAACTAAAAAACATAACCTATGTCTTACTTGAGGCAACATCATCTTATTAACTTAATAACAAATTGATTTCTAGAGATGAAAGAACTTGAAATCAACTAAGAGACCCAGAGTCAGACAAGAAACTTGAAATCGACACGCAACACAGATTCCATTCTTTAACAGGGAAATCACAACATCAACTCATCATGACAGCTTATGGCTCAAGATTCGAGTTTAAGAGATGCAAGACAATATTAAGGTACGAACGAATTCAGTAACATTGTTAATGAACTGCATTCATAGAAAAAGGAGTAAGCAATATCAATCAGTCCACAACAAACCACAGAATTATCTTACTCTTAACAGAGCACCTCCAGCTTGAATCAGACTAATGTAAACATGAACAACTTTGATACACCCACAACACTCACATTCAGCTTATAGTATATGAGATTCAAACAAAAGAACGAGAGTGAAGTATTATCTTTTTTTGAGCAGGAACTGGGACGATGAGTTTGAAAGCGACTTTGACACTACCAAAATTGAAAATCTGACAGCCTCAGACCCAGAAATTTCAATCTCAAAATTTTAAACATCAAACGAGTTTCTCAAAATCAGCTCGAAGATTTGTGAACTATATCGAGCTTTGGAAATAAAAAATGCTATGAAAAATCGATTAAGCTTGCTAGTGTTTCGAATTCAGAATCGGCCCCTGCCGCTGCTCGCTAGAAATCAGTTGAGTTTTTTAGGGTTTCAAATTATCGACCGCCGCCGCTGTCCTCTACTATTCCCCCCTCTTTTGGTGAAGAACATGAGTATTTATGGGAGGAAAATTAAGGTTCAAAATGGTGAAGGAAATGATCGATTCGACCAAAAGAGGCATACGTGAGGGACAACGAGTTATGGGGGCGTAATTTGTCGATGTCAGGTTGAACGTGCGAGGAGAGTGGGAGTTGAACATTGGAGAGCTGATTTTTATTTTTTTCGTGTTGCTGGTTTCGTTAGGTTGTCTAATGAAGAAGAAGAAAAGGGGGACAAAGGGACAAGGAAAAGGGGAAAAGGGTATGGGGGAGTGGGAAAGGAAAAAGGGGAATTGGGTAAAGGGAAAACATGTGAGAGAGAGGGAATAAAGAAATAGGAAAAGTAGGGGCACATAGGCCCCCCACCACACGAAAAATTAATTAGTTTCAATTAAATAAACTCGGTAATTTATGATCTGGAGGGTAAAAATTCGATGTCAACAACTATCCCTTTCTTTGGATATGATTGATGAAAGAGATCGTAGACAAAGAAACTTGACTAACCTAATTTTTAGCCGACCATATCTTTTGAGAAGCTTTGGTACGGATCTTGAGAAATTATGGCCAGACCCTATTCTGGGTTTCTTACATATCACCGATCATATCTTTTTAAAAAAAACTTTGGTACGGATCTGGAGAAATTATGGCCGGATCCTAGTTTTGGGTTTCCTACATATCTCAAGTTACATAAGAATTCAGGCCACTTGTAGTTCAAAACACTTGATTTCACTCACGATTTTGAAAGAATTCAAAAGCTATCCTAATATCAAATTATGGAGAAATTAGAATGCTCAGGAATGGGATTTGAAGGGTTAATGTTGGAATACAGCCGAGTTTTCAAACTTGAGCCTACCTACATATCCTTGGACTTAGGAATCAGGCTGCTTATAGTTCGACTATATCGCTTGAAGGGGAAATCTCTTATTCTGAGATGACCTCTGGTCAAGAGGAGTGACAAACAGTTTGAATTATGAAAAAGAGGCTTGCAACATCTTAATTATAAATGTGGTGCACTTCATATCCATAATTAGAACTTACATGGATATAATTTTTAAAACTCTTGGTATATTATCACTCGAATTGGAAGATTGGCTCCGGTGAGAGTTGAGATCACTTGGATGCGAAACTGAAAACTAACAGATTTACAAAAATTTTCACATGCCTTCTGACAGGGGTGTGGTTAGATTATGGTGGTATCGCTTTCCAGCTCGTGTCTGAAAAGTTTGACGCCCCCTTTTTAGACTATGTCCCAGTTTGCTGCTAAGAAACAGTTGCACGCTGTGTTGCATTCTACTTGATGACATCCATGCCTATGGTCTGTTTTGAGAATTCATTCTTTTGGATGCTCTTGATATGACTAAAACAAAAAAAATCATACTTGAATGAGAGTTGGCATTGCTTACTATATTCAATATGTATTTTTCCCTTCGGTGTGATAGATTATGAATCAATAGGGCGCTCTGGGCACAGCTGAAAAATAAAATAGCCCGCTCGGGGCGACTAATAATAAAATGGCGCTCCGGGCGCAGACGATAAATAAAATGGTGCTCTGGGCGCAACTGGCATCTGGTACGACTCTCTGGGAGCAACCTGGAGAAGATAAAATAATGCTCTGGGTGCAACTGACATATGGCATGGCTCTCTGGGAGAAATCTGGATAAAAATAAAATAGTGCTATGGGCGCAACTGGCATCTGGCACGGCTCTCTGGGGGCAATAGTGCTTGGGGCGCAATTGGAAATAAAATACCCTCTGGAGGCGATGAATAAGCAATGGTCCTAGATCGACAACTGGAAATAAAATAGCCTTCTGGAGGCGATGAATATGTAATGGCACTCTTGGCAAATAAAATAGCCTTCTGGAGGCAATGAATATATAATGGCCCTGGATCGGCAACTGAAAATAAAATAGCCTTCTGGAGGCAGTGAATATATAATAGCCCTGGATCGCCAACTGGAAATAAAATAGCCTTCTAGAGGCAGTGAATATATAATAGCCCTGGATCGGCGACTGAAAATAAAATAGCCTTCTAGAGGCAATAAATATGTAGCATGAATGACCCTCTTGTCAATGAGTATGCGGCATGAATGGCCCTTTTGGCAATAAGTATGCAGCATGAATGCCCCTCTTGGCAATGAGTATGCAGCATAAATGGCCCTCTCGACAACAGAAAATAAATATGCAATGACCCTCTTGGCAATAGGAAATAAAATAGCGCTCTGGGCGCAACTATAAAAGTAAAATAGCGCTCCGAGCGCAACTATAAAAGTAAAATAGCACTTCGGGCGCAACTGAAAATAAAATAACCTCTTTCTGTGATGCATGATGAAATCAGTTGCTGATAATTTGAGTGAGACGAAACTATTTATGCCTCGGGTAGGACCCTGTCACACTAAAGGCAGTGACGCTCCAATTTGTCACGTTGAAGGCGAGTGACTCTCCAAAATAAATAACTTGTGAAGTGGGGATCTTGGCCACTATATCAAATTATTTAATCTGTAACATTAAGAAAAATGTGTTGTGAGTCATAATAGAATGATAAGAAGAAAAAATTGAAAATACAAACGGTAATGAGTAAATATAGAAATCATCTGGAATTGTCCCTCTTGTATTGGTCTGGATGAAATCTTCAATCTTGGCCATCTTGCCAAATTATCTTATAAGGGCCATTGTGAGTCCAATGATGCCTTGCAATTTTTAGTTCCTGCATTCAAAGAAATATGCTTAGTTTCAAAGCGAACTAATCTGTGTTGATTCTTCAATTGTCTGCTCCTTGTCTTGTCCCGATGAAGTGCTTTGATCTCTCTTCTTCTCGATTGTCTTTGAATTTCTAATCAGACTGAGAATCCTTAAGATGACTTTTAAATTTGTAATAAAATTTTGAGGCTCGATTGTTTTTGAATTTCTAATCAGACTGAGAATCCTTGATATGACTTTTAAATTTGTAATAATGCTTAGCGAAATTTTGAGGGCAACCTCAAAATTTCTGTGCCAGATTAGATGTTATCAGGGATTGATAGCTTGTCAAAAGCACCCTGAGAATTTTTGAGATTTTTCTCAAAAATTCTGTCCCAGTTGAAGCTTCACCATATTCTGAACTTCGATTTGTCGAAAATGGATTTCTTTGTTTAGAATTTTTGAGGTCCTCTTAAAATTCTGTCCCAGTTTCCTTTCTGGGATTATGTGACCGAATCGTTGTGGTGCCTACGTATCCTGTTGGGGTAAGAATCAGGTAAAACGTAGTTCTCCTCTCGAGAGGTAGAGAAAAATATAAATTTTAAATAAGAAAATGACCAAGGCCGACATAGACCACCTACGTATCTCATTCTTGAGAATTTAGGACAAATATAGTTCCAAAGAAGAATAATAGTGGGAATAATGGGATGACCGACGCCGACATAGGCTACTTACGTATCTCATTCTCAAGAATTCAGGTCAAACGTAGTTCATTAAAATAATAGAAATGATTACAAGCAAATTGTGCGATTACAGGAAAAGAACACTCTGAGTCTGTTGACGTAGCATCTCTTGACAGTATATGAGTTGATCATCAAGTGGTGGTGGACGCTCCCCACAATATCCAAATAGAGTCTCTAGACGTAGCATCTCTTGACAACATATGATTTGATCATCAAATGATGATGGGTGATGTTTATGCTAAATCCAAACATGTCCTAACAAATTGTGGTGGCTCCAATGTCCAGTCATCATCGGTAGCATTTACTATTTCAAAAAATTTGATCCCTAATGATACTTAGAGACACCATTCTCAGCTGTATACCAATCTTCTTCTCTCTCAATCATACCAGTCATGTTTCCCCCATGATCAGGCAAATGATTCTTGTTGACATTGGGAGTGACAGTTCAAAGAACAACCATGTCACGATCAATCAAGTCTTGGATTTGATGCTTCAGATTAATGCAATTTTTAGTGTCATGTCCAACACCATTAGAGTGGTAAGCACAAGTCCGATTACTCCTGAAGAAACGAGAATTGACATCCACAGCTTTCGGAGGGACAAGTTGGATCAATCCTGCAGCTAATAATTTCTCAAATATCTTTGTTTGGCTTTCGGCGAGTGGAGTAAACACCCTAGGGGGTTTCTTATCTGTATTTGGATGGGGAGGATTATAATTATTTTGTGAAGGTGGAGGCACTCGATGGTGATTGGGGTGGTTTTGATAGGAGGGTGTAGGGATCTGGGATAGCGGTGCTTGGTAATTTGATAGTGGGGTTTCAGAATTTGGGGTTGGATAACTGGTAGAGGGATTCTGATAAGCTGGTTGGATATGGGAGCAACTTGGCCAGGAAGATTGGTAGTTTGGGATGATGTTTGGGTATTGTGGGGATTGATAATAGGAAAGGGGAGTTTGGTCATTTGCGGGTAAAGGATGATATCTTGGGGTGGGTTGGAAATGGATTCGAGGGGGTGATGACATTTTGGGGTGGCTGCTAGGGGTTCTCTTTTTGTTTTGCACACCGGAGACGGCTACCACATCTTCTTTCCTCTTTCTCAACATCCCGGACATTTTGGGGTGGTTTCTAGGGGTTCTCCTTTTGTTTTGTACACCGAAGATGGCTAACACATATTCTTTCCTCTTTCTCAACATCCCGAACGTCCCAACTGAATTTGATATGCGAGTAATCCTGCCCGTTTTGAGTTTGTCCTTGATATTCTTGTTGATTTTAACTATGTCTGCGAATTTTGCTCCAACAAGCAGCATCATCCTTTCATAAAATTTTGGTTCCTGAGAACGCACAAACACTTCAATGATCTCTTTTTCAGCCATATGAGGATGTACTCTGGCAGCATTCTTCCTCTATTTATAGGTATATTCCCGATAGCTCTCGGTTGAGTTTTTCTTAATCCTCTCCAATGAGTAATGATCTGGCATGATTTTGATATTGTAAGCAAAATTTTTAATGAAATTTTTTGCCATGGCACTCCAATTGGCCTATTGGTTTATTTCTTGGGAGGTAAACCATTCCAGTGCCTCTCCGCTTAAGCTTCGGTTGAAGAGTTGCATTAGTCCAATTGGCCCATTTGTTTATTTCTTGCGTGGTCCATCATTTGATGGGTCTCTGCGCTTAAACTGCGGCTGAGGGTTCCCGCTTTCGTCAATGCTCTGTTTTTTTCTACGCCCACCATTTGATCATAATATGCCCTTAAATGATCCAGAGGGTTTTCGCTTTTGTCAAAGGCGTCAAACTTTGATATTTTGAACCCTTCTGGGATGTTCAGATTCGGGTGAATGCATAAATCCTCATAATTCAATCCTGCGACATCGGGTGTATAGCGAAACTGTTTCATTGCCTTTGCAATTTCTTCCCTTATATCTATTTTGGCCATCTCTTCTTTGGCCTTTCATTCTTTCTCCTTCTCCTCATAATGATCAATCTCGGGGTAAGTGGGTTGAGGGATATGTGGATTGTTAAAGATTTGGATATGGAAGAGAATTTTAGGAGGCGCAATTTGGGTAGAATGTTGGTTGTATTGGTCCGGAACATTGCTTTTGGGAGGGATTGCTTGGGGTTGGATAGTGTGGGCAATATGAGAGGTACTGCCGGTTTGGGTGTTATGCAGTTTTTGGGAAAAGGTGTTAGAAGGCCCTGTATCGGGGGTAGTTAAGTTGATGACATGCGATGCTTGAACAGGGGTGATTGGCGGATTTGTGGAGATATGGACAGGTTGATGAGATGGATCAGTAGAAGGAAAATGAACTGGAGGCCTTTCGTGGTCTGGCCTGGGAAGATTAGCTGTGATGGCCAAGTTTGCTAGCTCTTGAGTTTTCTTTATTTCTACTTTTATGTCAATGATCTGTTGCATTAGTTGTGTAATTAATTTGCTTTGTTGCTCGACAATGGGATCTTCTGTAGTAATTTCGGTCAAGTTTGCATCATCATTGTGGTCTGTCATTTTTTCTTTCCTCTGGTGTTGGTTAGGGGAGGGATCTTTGGGTGCTTTTGATCTAGTGAAATATTGATGATCGGCTAGTTTTATCAACACAGATCAGTTCTAAATTACCTGTCGAATGAAAAATAACTCAAAAGATAATAGTGTTAGTTAACTCAAAAGGTAAATGTGTTAGTCCTTATTCGTACTATATAATGCAAAATATCACACAGAAGAACAAACACATAATAGTTGCTTTGTTTGAAGACATATAAACCCTGAAGATAATGTTGCCTATTCGAGATTGGTGAATCTAGGAGATGTTTTTTACTTTATCTCCTTACATTTTGAAATTGATGATTCCTTTGTAATGAAGGATTAAAAAAGAAAAAGCTATTCTAAAATGGGGGGTCGGGCCTTAAGAGGCTGCTTATGAAGTCTTCAAACAAAGCAACATAATCACACAAACAATTATAAAGCATATCAAGTAAACAGATATTGCGCGTTCTAAACAGATATGTGACCCTTTTGCATTAAGGGTAGGCCTAACGATTTGAAGGATGTATACTTAAGTTTAAACGTTCCATTGCCCCAAAAATATTTATACAATCTTTATGAATAAGCTTAATGGGATACATAATTTGAGAAAGGGATACAAAATAATTAGTCCCACGCAGGGGTATAATCCTAAGCTAAATCTTCGTGGAAGATTTCCCCTTCTTGGACTTCTCGGCAATCCTGAACGCCTTTAATGTTATGCCTTGTGAACAACCTTCTTTTGATTAAAAGGCTATTAAAATGAACTCACGACTCTGAGGGACAAAGGTTCGCTAAACCACATATACATCCTTCAAATATAAACACATAAGCATGATCATTCATTTGGGTCGAGTGCCACTTTGGACTCAAGGCGGTCTTTCTAATGGGCCCAACACTCCTTAGCGCTGGGTCGTCTTAGGCCAATGCTTAGAAGTAGGGATTTGGCTTCGCTCTATTCTAGGTGTCTAAGAGTGGGTTTTGAATTGACCGGGCACCCAAGCAGACAACCTGGGCTGGAAGTTCATGATAACCATTGGCCGTATCACGAACCAATAACTTGTCACTTATTCCGATCCAGCTGCGGGTTCGCAAAACCATCCTCCCAAATACGCAATATATAATGGAAGTGCCATGAAATGCAAATGATAATTTAATATCAAATTCAAACAAATAAAGCAAATAAGGAAATATAATTGAATAGTTAGTCAAACAACATAATCTAATGGTTAGAACCTAATTGAAATTTTCTAGCAGAGTCGCCATTTCTGTTATCCCAAAAAATGACCGACTCTTTCCAGAAATCAGATTCGATGCTCAATTGATTTGAGCACAAATCAAATTCCCAGGAATTGACTAAACTTGATTACTATTTTTGAAAGGGTTTTCACTAAAGTTTGATTTTATATAAAAAAAGAAAAAATTAACACAAATGGCAAATATGTCGGGGAATTTAATTAGATTAAAAATAAAGCAATAAATGTTAGTATTCAGATAAATACAAATAAAATACATGAAATAAAATAAAAGAAGAGAGTTGAAGAATTTGGGCTTTTAGCCCACTTGAATCTCTGCTGCCACCTTTTTGGGCTAGGCTCATTTTCCTGTGATATACACTTAATGTATATTAGTGTATATTCATCGATTTTTGACCTTCAAAACTTGTATCTCAGCTTTCGTTGACTTGTATCTTCTTTCTCTTTTGATGAGCAGCGTACTGGGACAACGGGCTCGACAGAGCTTCTCCACCACTAAGGAGTTCTGTCTACCTTGTCAAGAATAGGTTTCTGGGAAATCAATTCTGTGAGCTCTGTCGAGCTCAAGAATGACTTTTGTAAATCGAGTAAGTTTCGCTAAGATTTCGAACTATCTTCCTTACTGCCACCGCCCCTGTCCCTCTTCCACAGTGAAGAACGAAGGTTCAATTTATAGGGGCGATTAGGGTTTGAAAAATGAAAAAAATGCCGGGTCGGATGAGAAAACGGGATCGATGCTATGCGTGGGGGGCAGGTGAACGTTAAAGAGTTGTCGAGGGGTTGTTGGGGCGTGCATTTTGGATTTGGAGGTTTGGTGGTTTGGCTTCTCTCGTTTTCTGGGTTTTGGTCTTGACTTTGGGAAGAAGAAGAAGAGAAAGAGAAGAGTGAGGGTGAGCGTGGAGGAGTGGAGAAAATGGGTAAGAAATGGTTTTGATCTTGGCTTTGGGAAGAAGAAGAAGAAGAGAAAGAGAAGAGTGAGGGTGAGCGTGGAGGAGTGGAGAAAATGGGTAAGAAAAGAGAATTGGGGGCGCGTGGCCCCCACGCGCGGTTTAATAAATCCTTTCTTTATATATATATATATATATATATTTTAATAAAATAGACAAATATTTCAAAAAATCATTAAAATTAAATAAACCGGGTAATTTATAATATAGAGGGTAAAAATTCAGTGTCAACAATCTAAATCTTACTGAACTTTCACTTTGGGATAATTCATCAAGACCTATTTTGCCTATTTCGACCAAAATAGTACATGCATTCAATATAAAAGAAATTTATCTCAACATCCTTTACAAAAATTACGAGTACATCTACCAAGTACTACGAGTGCTCCTTAACAACCCTACTTATTAAGAAAATATCATTTATTCAATAAGGGAATCTTAACCTTTACTTATTTGTTTCTTTGACTAAAAAATAATATTATTTGACAAAGATTTCATTGCATACAACTAATTTACATATTGTTGTTGATATATCGTATTGTGAATATCTATTTAAATGTATAATTTATTAGATAAGCTTGTAATTGGATGAGCTTGCGACTGAAATAAACTTTCAATCTAATAAGCAATGATATTTCTTCAACATCACCATGATGGGAGCATGAAAATGGAATATCTCACTAGGAATCAAGATCCTCTTACACAGTGGAATATATTTACAAATGAGTATTATCTTTTTTTCTTGTACAACCAGCAACTTGTTGGCCGTTAAATTCAAAAGAAGACTTCGGAATAAAATTAAGTTTTTGTCCTATTTAGGTAACTTCCACATTGGATGGCGATGGGAGGAAAAAAAATATAAATGAGAGTTTGGAATTCAGTTATAAATGTGTGTTTTGGATTAATTATAGAAATTAAGATGCCAAACGTGAGGTCCATAAGTCTCGAGATATTTGGATTGATGGGATAAAAGCTGATAATATCTTATTAATTTGATATATTTATCGTGAATTTGGTATGAATAAAAATATTTTTCTCAATTTTCTCATATTTGGTAACCTTAAATATTTTGAAAAATATTTTTCAAATGAAATTATTTTTTTTCTAATTTAAAGAAAATGACTAATTTCTAAAAACTAAGAAAAACATTTCCCAAAACTCTCCTTCAATCTCAAATTAAAATATTTTTTCTTATCCAGCCCCTACTCTGACCCCCCACTAGCCGGCAGCCCCCACCCCCTCCCACACACAAAAAAATTTATGAAAATTATTTACGAAAATATTTCATATTTTTTAAATTTTATTTTTTTAACCCCCATAAACCCACCTATTCACACATACAAAAAAGAATTAAAAAGTTTATTGTTTTAACACCTCAACCCCCTACCCCTCCACCCCCCTCGCACAGGAAGAAATATTTTTTGCAAAATATTTCAAAATTTTGAAAATTATATTTTTTTATTCCACCCCTACTTCTGACCCCCCCCTCCCCCAAACCCACAAAAAAATTTAAAATTATTTTTTTTAGAATCAAATTATTTGAAAGTTCGGTTAGAATCGAGTGTGGATAGATTCTAATTCAAAAGTTGGGGTGAATCTAAATTTGAATGTCGAATCTTGGGCCAAAAGTTGAGTTAGGTCCTGCATTGTGTATCGTGATCAGGTCCTGAATCGATTATTGAGGTTAATTTTTTTCATGTCAAAAACTATTTTTCTAAAAAATATTTTCTATTCTCTAACAAAAAAAAGATATTTTTATTACTAACCAAACAATAAAAAAATATTTTTTATTTTCCAATCGAACATGAGAAAATACGTTAGAAATTAACTTGTTTTAAAAAAACATTTTCTAGGAAAATATTTTTCATACCAAACACACCCTTACTGTATCATGAATCATTTACTTCATGACAATCGAAATATTCACAAGGATCGGAGTAAAGTAAATAATATGTTAATGATTTGGCCTGGATTGTATTGATTATTTAGGTTGTGATTGTGATTCTTACGATCATATTCACCAGTATTATCACTCCATTATTTTCAAACAATGTTCTACACCTCTCCAACAACAACAATAATAACATACCCAGTGAAATCTCACAAGTGGGGTCTGGGGAGGGTGGAATGTACGCAGACCTTACCACTACCTAAGTAGAGAGGCTGTTTCCTAGGAACCCTCATGCTAGAAAAAAACACTACTACTCAACCCTATTAGGCCCCCTGACTAGGAAACCACCTAACCCTACTAACCAATTATCCTACTATTCTAATTTGGGACCTCCACTTCTTTCTATTTAGGGTCATGTCCTCAGTGAGACTAAGTTTCGTTGGATTGTATGCCTACTCAAGAAATTCAAGTTTTAGACATTTGAAATTTATTTTTTCTCTTTAAGAGAAAAATAAATTGTTTCTTGGGGAAATTAATTTAATGCTCCTCGAGATATGCGATTTTATGTTAATTAATCTACCGTTTCGACTAAGTTTTTCGATGTATGCTAAGTCATTTGTTGGATTCACTTAATTTAAATATTTTTTGGGCATAAGTTATATAAGAATAATAAAGGATCAATATTCCTCTCCCCAAAACCAAAGTCTCTATAAACGTCTTTAAACCCGCTAGTACTATTCTGGATGATGGACCCCAGATACTTAAAGTTTTTCCTCTTGGGAATAAGTTGAGTGGATCGGTGTGTGACATCATCGTCGATATCACCACTATTCTGGATGATGGACCACAGATACTTAAAGTTTTCCCTCTTGGGAATAGGTTGAGTGGCAAGTCTCACATCACAGTCTGTTTCATCCCTCTCAACACTAAATTTGCACTCCAAGTATTCAGTTTTGGTCCTGCTCAACTTGAATCCTTTGGATTTCAAGACATGTCTCCAAGCCTCTAACCTATCGTTAACTTTAGTTCGGGGCTCATCAATCAGTACTATGTCATCCGCAAATAGCATACACCACCGTACCTCCTT
>DF357302.1:164645-193540 GCA_000787875.1 Solanum virginianum | reverse complement strand
GCTTGATCTCACAGAGGACATGACCCTAGATAGGAAGAAGTGGAGGTTGCGAATTAGAGTAGTAGGCTAATTGGCAGGGTTAGGTGGTTGCATGGGTAAGGTGGAGGACGTGTTTTCTTTTTCTGTGTTCTCATTATCTGTCCTATATGAGTTAGTTGTATCTTATTTACATATTGTCATGTGCTATTCATTACTAGTCACTCTTTGTGTTCCCTTCCCTTTTCTTTTTGTCATATCTAGTTCTTTCTGCTTATGAGTTTTGCGATGAGGGTTCCCAGGAAACAACCTCTCTACTTCTATGAGCTAGTGGTAAAGTCTGCATACATTCTACCCTCCCCAGACCCCACTTGTGGGATTTCACTGGGTATGTTGTTGTTGTTGTAACATATGTTTTTGTTTTATATAAATGTTAAACAACACTTTATGAAGTGTAAAAATATTTTCTCACGTGTATACTCATCATTGTGGATGATATGGCTACTAATTGTTGCGTCGGTAATGAAAAAGAATTCTTCGCCATGAAATGAACTCATTGACATTGGTCTCAGTGATCGATTGTGTCACGACCCAACCTCGTGGGCCGTGACTAGTGCCCGATTAGGGCACCCGAATCCGAATACCAAACCAAATTATAACCGGTGTACCATTTTACAGAAATTTCGGCAAAGTTTCCTTTGTTTTATTGACTACCCAAACCTTGCATACAAAAAAGTCCCACTAAATAACATATAAACAAATACACAAGCGGGCCGACAAGGTCACCGCTGCGGTTAAACCGCCCAACATACCTAACATATGTACATAGTCATACAAACCGCTAAACCCATACTCATAGGGGTCCACAGAACTCTAACTATACCAACAGAATCAGAAGATGGGACAGGGCCCCCGTCGTACCCTCAAATGTACATAATACAAAATGGAGAACTAAGTGTATATATACAGAGTGTTTGCTCCGAAGCAAAAGGAGCACATCAACCTGCAGTCAGGGATCCTAAACTGGAGGGTCTCTCACTTGTATGGCTGTACCTGCGGGCATGAAAAGCAGCCCCCGAAGCATAGGGGGTCAGTACGAAATACGCACCGAATATGTAAAGCAGAATGCACCGAATATGTAAAACAGAGTAGTAACTGAAACAGAATCATAGTAATTTAAATCATAACCGAAATATTAAAATACTTACTCTCAAAAATCCAAACCGGGGTTATAATTCACCACGGGAGTATGGAAGTCAAACGCATATACAACATTAAAATATTTCTTTTGTTTTTCAAAATATCAAACTGTTGCATAACGTACAGGAACGACGGTGAACTCTAAACTCGCGCCGTACCACAACATCTTACCAGAGAGTACAAATATCCAAAATTTCCATCACTTATCAACCATAGGATAACTATACTCACAAATCCTAATACAAACATGACATAGAGAAAAAGTTGGGCCACCCAAATTACCGAATTGCGCCCACTATTAGGCAGCCCGAATTACCGAATTGCGCCCACAGGCATAATGTCCACATACCAACCCTGGACCGCTTGAATAACCGAGTCGCACCCAGGTGTAATATCAACATCAAAACTTATATATATACATACGGATAAAATCATTATCGTAAATCTCAAACATAAACAAAATATTCACATGCAAAGACAAGGTCATTCATGAGATCGAAATAATAGCTATGATATATTCTGTCACTTTACAAACCTCAAAGACATATTACACGAACCTGGACATGATATTTAAACCCAACAATACAGACAACTCTAGCGCTACCATTGAAACTCACACTCTCCATATTCATACAGATTCCATGGGCAACAAGGCAAACAAACCATGACTTCTAAGACTTGAACCCGTAAAGCAACATCTTGGGAAGAGGAATATGTAAGTAAATTCTCACAAACTGATCTTTAGACAGAGAACCAACATGTAGTCGTAGCAATAACGTGTAAATAAACACATTTACAGACATGTGACAATTTATGACTTAAGACTTGAAGTTTTGATAGCTAACAGTCAACTTAAAGATAAGATCATGGTAGAAAATAATACTTGACTCAACATGATAGTAGCAACCTTAAGACATCTACTGGATTTTAAGGTGATTTGGAATGTCTATCAAAAGTTATACGCGTTTATATTTTTGGGACAATTAGAACTTATGATTTCATGTCTAACTAATCTTTCACAATTTGTTTTGATTATTAAAGGTGACTTGATTGAAATACAGTTTAAAGAAACATACAGAGAGAGAAAATCATTGTTGCAGCAGGTGTAAAGAGCAATCTAACACGATATGTATATCATTTGCCATGGCCATGTTACACCCGAGAAAGGTGAAGGAGGTACATCTGTACTTCATGCTAATTACAGATTCAGTTTTGCTTTTAAAAAAATTATTGGATTCCTTTCTTTCCAAATGGTCAACAAAATAACCGAGGGGATAGAGTTCTAGGTTTGCACTTTTGCCTTTCAAATGTATCATCTTCCCATACTTTTACAACTTACGGACTTTAAATGCACAAGAGTCAAAATATAGCTAAATTTTTATGAGTATACCAAGAAATGAACATATAGTATATTTGAACCCAAAGTGCAAAGGAAGAGGGTCCTTACGAATTCATAACATTAGCTAAGTTTACTAAGTCATGCCATAAAACAAATGCTTTACATACCTCAAACGCCCGTCAATTCAATCCAAATGCGACCCCAATTCAACTTACGTTCTCGAAGGTCCAAAGTCTACAATTGATCCATACCTATACCAAACAATTAGATAAAGACTTCTAGTCGTTAAAGTGGGTGAGAAGGTACTCAGACTTCCCAACTCAATTTATCCCACCAGTTCAAATTTTGACAATGTATCAGCATAACATTAAGTACAACACTACATTTACTGCTCAGTTATCACAGGTGCAGCAGAAAATAGACTAAATTTTCACTTTTAACTAACAAACATCCTCACAACTCCTGCGGTATCTCATGTTTAGAAGTAATTTCAGAAGAAAGAAATCACACAATTCAGTGTTGAAAACAACATTAAACATGAAACCTCAAGCTCAATGAAGACCATCCTTCAAGCCTAATTCTAATATACTTGGTAGTAACATTCCAGGGATTAACAAAGGGTGAGAACAAGTTCTGTCTTAACAGGGTGATGGAACCAAATGAGTTTATAACCACAAGATCTCACCTACACACGCTTATACAATAGAACAAGATTAGCTCTTTTAATAAACTCGACAGAAGGAAAAGGGGACATGGCAGTGACAAATCCTCCTCTCTTGCAGGACCAGAACAGAACAAGACACAGAGAACAGACCCATATTTCTGCATTTTTAACCTTTAATGTAACATAATGCATGTATCATTATTTGCAACCCAAAAAAAACTCAAGTTTAGGAGACCCAAGCATGAAACAATCTTTTCCTAATGGCTGCCAGCAAAAGTTTTAAAAAAAATATCAAGCTTGAACATGATCTAGATCCCATTTTAGCACACAATCAGAAGAGATTTCATACGAACAGATGCCTCAGAAATAGACATGAGAAACAGAAACCAACACATACGTAAAAAGGTTCTGAAATGAACATTCGAACAACCCATAAACTAATAAAAACTAGAAAGACAGAGCAAACAAAAGAGAGAATAAGCTTAAACCTAAACTAGCAGATTTGCAGATTCAAATAATGTTTTCAGAGGAGAAAATGGTAGGAATTACTACATTTGCAAGTAATAGTCTTTAAAATTCACATTCGAACACAATGATCGAGACTCCAATGAAATGAAGAAGAGCGAGACACGAGTATTACTTATATTTAGGTTTTCAAGCATATAACAACAATGTGAGTGGGTTTTCAAGCATATAACAACAATTTGAGTTCAAAACTGAAATTTTCTGCTCTCCCCCAATCTGTCAAACAAATTTCGATCTAGGGTTTACCCAAGAATTATAATTCATGAAAATGAGTTAAAATGCATATTTTATGTGTCAAAACTAACAGCTATCCACACTTGATCAACAACTATCACCCCTAAGTAACCCACTTCAACTGTATTACACAAAGTACAAAAGTTTGAACTTAAAAAAAAAAGGAACAGATTTAGTGGAAGATACTTACAAAATTGTGACTTGAAAATCTGCTCCCGTATGAAGAATCGATGAAGTAGCGATGAAAAATAATGGTACGAAGGAGAACAAAGGAGAGAGTGGAAAGGAGTGAAGTTTCTGGAAAGAGCGCTCTCTTTTTATTTCCCTTGTTCTTGATTAGTTTTCTAAGTATGGAAATTAAATGAAATCATGTACAAAATATACATATATATAAACCAAAGCTTGGCCCCACCTCTCCCACTTGCACCAATGAAAACATAACACAAGTTAGGGTGGAGCCACTCTCAATTAATTAGTCTAGATTTTTTTTCCAAGGAATTTAGAAGAAAGTCTTATGTGTACTTGTGTATATATATAAGTTTATACACTTACACCTCTTACCAAGTGTATCCGATTTCCTACAAAATTCCAACTTGAAATATTCCACTTTGACCCTCCAAACTTTTCAATAATGACTCTTTGGTCCTAAATTCCCTTGACGGTCCCAATGCACGAAAATACGAGTTCTAACAGATTGAGCATAAAAAAGCACCATCACGAGATGATGCCTCATATGGGACATTATCATCGGATACCTCTGCATTAGGTCAATTATCACTATCGCGAGCTCAAAGTTAGTCATAATTTAAAATGTCACGATCATTGATATTCACGGGATCAATGAACTCATATTGCATGATATTTTTTCTATATGTATTAAAAGTATAAAAATTTAGCTCACACAATAAATTTACTTAAATAAAAAATCAAGTATTAAACGTACCGATAATAGTCATCTGCATCAAAAATAGATGAGACATGAACAACAACAAGAATTAATAAATAATAGTCAAAATTATTGAGCATTATCAGTTAGTTCTATTGATAGTCTTATTCAAATCTAAATCATATCAACTAACAATAATTTTTTTAACAATGAGTCATGTTAGGAAAATCACTGACTTGAATTATTGGGAATTCATCAGAATTATTACGATTTTCTAATTGAGAATGAATCCTAGGCTCCTTCTTAACATAGATTTCAAGCACAATTAGTTTAATTTGATCTACATAGTCGGTTGAAGCCTTTGAGTAATTAGTCGAAGCCTTTAAAAAGTCGGTTAACAATTTGTCATCATAAACAATTCATTCCCAAAAATTTACTGTCCTTGTGATAAAAAATGAATTTGGATCCTTTCTGACTAAATTCAACTTATAATCAATACTATTTACATTCATTCTTCTATAAATTGATAAAAAAAGCTTTTGATATCAGACATTAAGTGGATACTTAACATTGTATTTGGGAGGGCAATTATAATGAATGGTGTTTCCATCATGTATAATTTTACCATCTCAATAAATTGAAACTCTAACTTTTGATTTAAAAGACATTATTTGTGATTGAAATAAATAAATTAAAAAATTGAGGATTAAAGATGTTGAAGGTGACATGTTTAAGCATCTTTAAACATAGTTTGAGAATTAAACAAAAAAAAAATATATATATATAATAATTTTATTTATTTTTATGATGCGTCAAATCAATATAATTGTATAACAAAAACTACAAAAATACTCTACTTTATAAAGTGTACAAAATTCTTTCACTTGATATAGTGTAAGTTTTTCTTTCATTTTACGACGAAATCAAACGTTAGCATATTTACAATCTACTATTTAAAAGTTTATATAAAATATTTTTTTTACACTAAATCTATTTAATTACATTCTAAAATTATTATTTATTTGTGTCAATTTTTTTTTTTCGGGCTTAAATAGGCTCTGAACTCATTTTTGTTTTGAGTGAAAAGCTGCTTGAGGCAACTACTGAATCGCAGGTTGCCACTATTTCCTGTCTTTCCCCTGTTTTTCTTTTTCAGAAAGATGAGATTGATATAAAGCAAAAAAAGCCCGAATTACCTTAAACTTGTCGTTGTAACCATCGACTCCTGTGACCCCAATTCAGATTTCGAGGGTTACTTCTTTACTTTCTTAATTCTCTGGACATAATTTAAGCTTCAAGAATTGAACAAGGTAGCATTTCATTCATCTATTTTTGTCTCATCATGTTTCTTTTGCTTCTATTATGTGAACAATTTCATCAGTTTCTGTTTGAATTGGGCTTCTTGCGCATAAAACCCTGCGAGTTGTGAGATTTTAGTGCCAAGAGTCGCCGAGTGTTGATTGCTTCGGAAACTTTAACCCTCTTTTGGAATTTAAGCAAATGGGGCCAAATGTAAATCAATAAATTTCAATGATTCTTGCATGTTTGAATTTTTTTCTTGAAAACAAGCACTCTTTTCGTTCTCACGGTTCCAGAATATTGCTTAGAATTGTCTGAACTTTACTACTTAGTAGGGTATTGTTTTAACTAAACTCTCTCACCCTGCACACTTTGTTATTTTTACAGTTTAAAAAAAGTGATCCTTTAGCTAAACTACGAAAATGTTTTAAACTGATGAAGTATAAAAAGCAAAAAGGAAGTTTCGGGACTTTCTAAATGATTGAGGCCGTAATAAACCGCGAATGCTACAGTCAAATTGGGATGAACTCTATTTACTGTTTGTTCCAGAATTGACAGACAATATGGAGGAGAAGAATGCTACTCGGTAGGCACTGATCAAATGGCTGCAATTCAGACATTTATGTCGTGAATAATCTACTGATCTTCTATCCAATTAAAATTTACTTCTTGCCTTATGAACTATGTTGAAATATAAATTTGATATCTGAAAATCATCTTCATCTCAAGTGTTTTACTGGCTACCTCCACAAATGCACCACTTTTGGAGGATCAAACATACCCGTCGGCCTTTTTGGAGAGTCGAAGCATCATATCAGTGAAACGTTACCCTTGTCTCTTGGAAGGACTGGCCTCAGAGCATATATCTGTTCTCAATTGCCAGAAATATATTGGGCCTATGAATTTTCTGCTGGACTTGACTTGTTTGTCAATGATTTTAGCTTTACTGTTTCTGCTGTCGGATTCCTTGGGATCCACATCTCATTATTTATATTTTTATGCTTTCAATTCTATATATTGTTTTTGAAATTTCATATACTTTTTCTATGATGTTGCATAAATGGCAAGATTTGCACGAGGTAGAGGTAGAGGTAGAGGTCGGCGTGGTGAAATGGGCCGTGGCATAGTAATATTGAAGGAGTACGTGATAATTTTGCGTGGCATCATCTGTAAACATTAATCCACCACATAGTCCTACACTTGATCAAGCACTGAGCCACAAGCGCAACCAACAGGGATTCCTTAAGCAATTCACTGGACTTCTCCAGTCTTAAGGACCCCTGGAGCAAGTCAAAAACTTTTGTCGGGGTCGCAATTATCAATCAATATGGAAGGAAGTGTACATCCCTCTTCAGAGAATTTAAATAGCGGTGAAGGTTAGTTATCTCACATTTCCATAGTTAAAAGTGATCTCTTTCTCTCTTCTCTTTTGTACTTTGGAAAATTATTATGCAATTATCACTTGTATTGTTCATTTAGTTTTTTCGAAGACAGATTCTTGTAGCTTGATTGTAGTATTCTGTTGTTGTTTGTTCAACGCCCTTGTCCAATTCTGTAGCGTCTATTATGTACTACTATTGTTGTTCGGTTGTGTTTAATAAGATTATTCTGTCTTCTTTTTCTTCGTTTCGACGAGAATCTTCAAGGACGTATAATGTACAGATTTCTTTTGTAACTGGGACATCCATGTGAGCCAGTGGCTCACGATTTGAAACTCTGTGAGTAGTGGGTTCGCTACTCTACTCTTCTCCACATAAATATAATAATGTAAAAAGATTATTATCCTCCAACCTCATGTACTTATAATGTGCCTATGTAAGAGTCCCATAGACTTCAGATGCTTCCTTTCTGCTACCTTGTTCTACTGAGGGGTGTACAAACAAGACGTCTAAAGAATAATTTCTTGGTGAGTCATAAACTCCTGAAACTGGGAGGATAAGCATTTCTAAGGCATTATCACTGCAAAAAGTACAAATAAAAATACCAAGTTGATTTTGTATTTCAACATAAAAACTCTTGAATATAGAAAATGACTCTGAACGATCTTTCATTGAGAAAATCCAAGTACATCTTGAATAATCATCAATGAAACTAACAAAATAGCAAAATCCTAAGGCAGAATTGACTCTACTAGGACCCAAAATATCAGAATAAACTAATTAAAAAACAGACTCTGAAGGACTTTCAGCACAACATGTAAAGGTAGTGCGAGTGTATTTTCCAAGTTGACATGACTCACAGTCTAATGGATAGACTAGACATATTAGGCACCATCTTCTGTAGCTTGGGTACACTTAGATTCCCCAAACGTTTGTGAATTAAGTCAGGAGGATCTTTAACGGAGCAAGTTGTGGAGGAATTTGGAGAGGTAAGATAGCACATGCATTGGGATTTATGTCTTGCACCAATCGTTTGTCCCCTACTGCGGACCTACGTGAAAAAAAATTAATAAAAAATGTTATGGCACAGTATAGGGCATGCGTCAAATGATTAACAGATTCAACATTAAAAGGACAACCAGGGACATGAGGAATAGAGTTTAGAGTGACTGAGGACAAAGATTTAGCTTATCCAACTCCCTTTTGTTTTGTTTGGATCCCATTGGCTAAAGTAACAATAGGAAGAGAATGTGAACAAACAATATTGGACAGAAGTGATTTGTAAAAGAAATATAATCAGAAGCGTCTGAGTTCACTGCCCATGATTTATGACTACTAACTGTGAAACATAAGCAAAGGAATTACCAACAGCAAACACATTAGGTTGAGCAACCGAGGCTACTTGTATAAATGTCTGCTCACTTGCTCGATACGGAAGGAACTTGTATTCTGTTTGAGCAATATGAGCGTTATTGGGTGGTCTATAAGGATGAATAGAGGCTACTTGTGGAGATGTCTTACTTCTTGCTCGATTTTAAAGAACTCATTATATTTCGTCTTAGCAATATAAACATTATTGGGTGGTCGACCATGCACAGTATAACGCATGTTGCGAGTGTGTCCAAGCCTATGACAATAACTACACCTACATTGAGACCTTCCTAAACAATCTTCTCCTCATCAATTCTCTGTAGATTGAGATGTCTGATTTTCTATGATCTGAGATGCAAGAACAAATGAGTCAATGATAGGTGATGAAACCTCTTTGTGACTGAGAGGCATGACAAGACAAAGTAAATGAGAGAATAGTTCATCAATTGTAGGAGCCGTAGGACTAGCTAAAATCTGTTCACACACCGAATTATGGTTAATAGGAAGTCCGACAAGTGAGAACTAGAAAGATCTGTCTGTGCTCGTCATTTTTCCATGTTCGTAGTGACTGGCATCAACGTTTCTGACGAGCCTGACTGCGGTTTGCTCGCTGGGGAATTCTGAACCTGGTGGTGGTGTTGGTTTTTGAAGAACACTTACTGAGAAAGGTTATTTACTCAGACGGCCGCTTAGGTCACCGGAAATCTGCAGAGTGTGGGCTGATTTCACTGGAATTATGCACGACGATACTTCTCTCACAGTTGCTTTGATACCATGTGAGAAATATAATAGACACTAGATTACAATCTTTATTCAAGTTGAATTCTATGGACTATTCTTGTTCCGATTCTAATAGTTCCTTCTCAGGTTGTCCATCTATATCTTTAAACTTAGCGTTCACATACTGACAATGAAGTTAGCAATATCTTCTCTGAAATTTGTTTTTCTTGATTCTGTAATCTACTCATGGGGTGTGCTGGCATAACCTTAATTTCTTGTAATAAGCAAGTTTCTTCTTGGTATTTGCTGTCAACAGGATGAGCTATACACCATTTATGAAAAGAGTAACTATATATTTGAGTCATCATTTTGTTGAAATTGTTGATACACTACTGTTAAATTAAAGGATACCTGGATATATCACTATTCCATACACTGGAACCATCATCTCTTGAAAGTATTCCTTCAGATGCTCCTATATTTCTTTCCAGCCATATCTCTGTTGGATTGCTCTGGAATTGTTCTGAAAGGTGTTGCTAATATGTTTTTCCTTTTTGACCTGGTAGCCCTATTATCTTATGACCGGTGTGCATCTGAAATGATTCAAGCAAAAATAAGTATCATTTGGTTTAGCTTAGACAATGAAGTTCAATTTAAAATTATTTACAGCTGGTTTCCATTTCTCTGTTGTATTCTATATAACATCTCTTGCAGCAAAGTTTTCTAATGGTCCTATATTTCTCGGTTCACAGTTTCTTGCAGCAAAGGTAAGAAAGGCAGGGGAAAATATAGATCCATAAGCGTGGAAATGAAAACCAAATATGGTGGCAAAATCACAGTTCATATTCCAGATGACATTGATAGAGCTGTAGGTCCGGGGGCTAGAGATATTGTCAATTATTGTGGCTTGACCATGAGGAACACCATCTCGTTTAGAGATGGTGATTGGGAAACAATTTTTTCAAAACATGGAGAAACAATGTGGCTGAAAGTGAAGGCAATACATTACTATCAATATTTGATGTTTAGATGTCTTGCATTGTTTATGTTACTAGGATAACATTTATAGTTTTCTTTGTGTTAGTTTCATCTTACCTTCTCAAAAAAAAAGAAAAAAGAAAAAAAAGGAGAGGTTACTCCCTCCGTCCCAATTTATATGATGGTATTTGTCTGGACACAAGAAACTTTTGAAACTTGTGGTTAAAAATAAGCCATAAATACTGTGTCTCCAATTCATGTTATTATAGATGAATGAGAAGCTTAAAGTTAAATTGTAACTAAATATAGAAAAGTAATTTTTTGCGGATTTATTTAAAAAAAAAAAGGAAATAGTGTCACATAAACTGTGTCGAGGGGAGTGTAACTTTACATACATTTTTTCAGGAGAAATTTGAAGTAGGTGGTGGTAGGGGAGAGACTGTGTTGCTACGTTTTGTGGCCAGCACTATGAAAAGGCTTTTTAGAATTTGGAAGACTCGGTTGCATGCTGAATACTCGCGTTACAATACTGACGAGGAGAGATTGTGGCCAGCACTATGAAAAGGCTTTTTAGAATTTGGAAGACTCGGTTGCATGCTGAATACTCGCGTTACAATACTGACGAGGAGAGACTGTCCCATCCGCCAAAAGATGTTATGCCTGAGGATTGGAAATTTCTGATAGGATATTTTGGAAGCCAGACATTCAAGGTAACTTGATAAAAGGATGTTTGATAACTTATCATTTGACTATCAGTGTCTTAATCTGTTTGACTTACTTGCAGGCTAAAAGTGAGAGAAATAAAATTAACAGGAAAAAGCAAACAACAAAGCATTTATGTGGCTCAAGGTCTTTTGCAGAAGTAGAGGAATCCATGGTGAAAATGCATTTATTTTCAACCATCATATACTTTTGTTATTTTATTTATGTCATTGTATGTGCTCATGTGTGTTTTTCATCTGAAAAATATTGTAGAGAGATCCTCTTACTGGAGAAAAGGCACCACCAGATCGTGTCTGGGAGCTCCAACATACGCGTAAGAATGACAAAGGAGAACTGTTGTGGTCAGATAAAAAATCTCAACAAAATTACGTAATTTTTTTATAATCACTAGTTCTTTTTAATTATTATACATATTTTATTCTGGAAAAGGTCAAAAAATGCCCTTAAACTATCAAAACTGAACAAAAATTCCCTCATTTAATAATTTTGTCCAAAAATTCCTCTATTGTTACTTTTGGGTCAAAAAAGTCCTTTTACTAGTAAACATTTAGGTTTTTAAATCTTTTAACATAACTTTTCTAATAAATATGATTTCTACATTTTTTTTTTCTTTTCAAATTTCTTTAAACTAACATAAAAAGTGAAAAGTGATTTTTTCTTCTTTATCTCTTTTATCAAATTAAAATGGAATTATTCCATATACTTTCCAAACCGATAATATAGGTATCATAGTAACCTCATAATGAATCTTCATTTATATAATGATTACAAAAGAATTCAATAAGAAATATTTCATTTCTTAATCTTTTCTAAATTGAAATAGGACAAACATTTCCTAATATGAAAAAAGGGTCAATAGTAACTCCATTGACGATTTTTTGTCATTTAAAGCAGTGTTATAAATTTTCATGTTTTGTGACATTATGATTATTGTATCTTAACTTTAAAACTATGTATGTTGGCAAATGCTTATCTTTCTTTGATTCAAAACATATTAAGAAATAAAAATAGTTCCTATTTTATTAGAATATTTATTAATCATTATCTAAATGAAAAAAATTAATGTTGGATTAGTATGATCTTATATATATGAAAATTAACGATGAATTATAATATTTTTTTTTGGACAAAATGTGTTTAAAAAGAAAAGGAACTATATGTTTACTAGGAAATGACATTTTTGATCGAAAAGTAACAGTAGGAGCATTTTTGGACCAAAATATTGACGGCAGAAACATTTTTTGATCAACCTTTTAGCGGAAGGCATTTTTGTTCAATTTTGCATAATTTAAGAACATTTTTTATCCTTTCGGTATTTATTATTACATGTTAGTATAAATGGTTTTACATAACTGCAGGGCCAGATCCAGGAACTTGTGATTCAACAACAATATAAACAAAACGAGAATCCAATGACTGGAGATGAGATTTTAGCTACTGTACTAGGGGAGAGAACAGGCTATGTTCGTGGAAAAGGTTATGGAAAGAAGCCTCTAAAAAAGAGCTGCATGCAGCATGCATACTTAGGATCTAGCATATCTTCTGCAATAGAAAGTGTGCGCCAAGAGATGCAAGCTGACATGGATCGTAAGTTGCAAGAGGAACGGGAACTAATGCGAGCTGAAATGGATAAAAGGTTTCAAGCACAGATGGAAGAGGAGCGTAGACAAATGCGAGTAGAAATAGATAAAAGGATCCAAGATCAAATGGTGGCTAATTTAATGGTTGGAATGCAACAGGTATTCTTCCTTTTCTTCCGTACTGCCTGATCTCATTGATTTTGTGGAATTGAGTCTCATCATTGTGATTTATTGACCTCCTACCCCCTTTTTAATTCACAATCTTCTCTTCATGGTATTGCTGTGTGCACATAAGTAGCTGTTAGCCTGTTACATAGTAAATAACAAACTGATGGCGTGAAGACATAACATACAGAAAGGGGAGCATCAGCATCCAATTGGCTGCTTACTCATGCTATGCTGCCATGAAAAAGCATATAAGATACTTGTATTTATGTCAATCTATGGACTGCCATTTCTACTTTTGCAAGTTATGGGTAAGGCTGTGTACGCACCACCCTTCCTAGACCTTGGGGGTAGCTTGCTGCACTAAAACTCGCGCTATGCACAGGGTCTGGGGAAAAGCCCGACCATAAGGGTCTATTGTACGCAGTTTTACCTTGCATAGCTAAAGATTATTTCCAAGGCTTGAACCCATGACCTCCTGGTCACATGACAACAACTTTACTAGTTACTCTAATCCTCCTTCGACTTTGCTTGTGGTATTACAGTGGATATCTTGTTGTGTATTGCCATTTGTCATGAAAAAAAATCCGATTGTGTTTCCAAAACGATGGTTTATAAGGTATGGTTAATAATAGAAAACACACATCGATGACTCATTGTTTGGGAACACCATTCTTGGTCTATGCTCACATTGCTGTTATGTGAAATATAAAAACTAATGGAACTCTTGGATTGGAAAAACCAATAATCTTGGTATATCCTAGGTTGCCAGTATTGGTCTGGGTTGAAACTCTTGGTTTGGAAACACCATTAATCTTGGTGTATCTCTGGTTGCCAGTATTGTTCTGGTTTGAAACATCTATCTTACGGCGAGTAGTTGCTAAATTTAGTTTGCTATACGGTCAGTGATGCAATACCACTACTAATTATATGTGTAAATTGTTTATGCTGATTAGCCCTTCGTTTTGTTTCTTTTCTCTTTTCTAATTTTCTTTTCTATATTGAACAATGAACACAAATCGTGATGGTAACATTAATACAAACTTAGCTAAAGATATGATACAATGAAGGAAAAAAATACACATAGGCGATATCTGTTAGTTGGGAATAGAACTTAAACCTCATTTGTTTGCACTTAGTGGTTCAGACCTTTACATGTGTTGGTTTACATTAAGATTTAAGCACGTAGTTGTTCTGAATAAGTCTTGATCAATAAGATTTTGAATAAAGTCTTAATATTGCTAAGATGAATTTTTTATGGATAATTTTCACCACCACTGTCTACAACCCCCACTGCCACCATTACCACTTCTGCTATCACAACCTCTACTATCACAATCACCACGATGTTGCCAACCACCAACCATTTCTACCATCACTACTATTGGTAACGACCATCGTTGCCAACAACTTTTGTTAGGCACTACTATATCTATCACTTCTATCATTATGATTATATCCATTGTCATCACCATTGCCACAACCAATATTTCCGCCGTTCACTATCAAGAACTACCACCACTGCGAGCACTCTCTACTACCAGTTACCTCTACCATCACAACTAGTGTCACTGCCAACTACCACCAACACCATTGGCAACCACCTGACATTCTTAAGCTGCCACCACCACGAACACTGCCAACTACAACTAACATCAATCTATTCCACCATCGTAGAACCACCTCTGCCATAACACCTACCAATACCACTATCACCAACCACCAACCACCTGTGCCATCACTATCACCATTGGCAAGCACCATCACTATCAAGCACTACTTTTCAGTTACCACCACACGTACCACCTCATCTTTATAATTATATCTATTGTTTCTGCCACCATGCTGCCACTATTAACCACATCCTTATTGCGGTCAATCCCTATGGCAAACCATCACAACTAACACCACTATCGATTACCACCACCATTAGCAGCGACCTCCGCTACTACTTCAAACTACTATAACATCAACCAATTCTAAATAAATTATGTACACTCACATGTTGAAAAACAAGGAGTCTTAATCATTCAATTTTAGACGTAGAGATAATATCTTCATCATTCAGGTGTGCATTCAGATTTAGATGTCATTTTTAATAAAAACAAATGAGGCCTTAGTCTTGTTAGAGGACTTCTATTGTTATTATTATTGCATTTATATATATATATATATATACTTGTTTTGCTTTTTTATTTTTGTTTGGTGGTATGATGACATGAGATTTGCTTAAACGGAATAATGAGTGTTCATATAGCTGACTGACTCTTAACTTGTTTGGGACAGAAACATAGTTGAACAATGAACACAAATTGTTAATTTCTCAAGGAGGGAGGATCGTTATCTGGGCAGTTGTTGAATTTTTGAGCTCATATCCGGTATAACAACTTTTTGTATAGTTTGTAAAAAATAGATCATCTCAGTTGTTGAATGTTTGAGCTCATATCTTCAAAGTCGAATTTGCAAAATTTTGAGTCCTATTGCTTGTTGGTTGACAACTTCGATTATTGATTTCTGTTTGGAGCTCAAAAGTGGTTAGAATGCTGATTTTGTAAGATTTGGGTGATGAAAATCATATTAGAAAGGTAATCTACCATTGTTAAATAAGCTTGAGGGAATGAGTTGGAATTTCATTTTTTTTTTTGGTGAGAAATTTCGAGTGTAGACCTATTTTTTTAAAATGGAAAGTGGTCTAAGGAGGTGACACTCTTCTCTTTGTGTGAAACCCTTTTTCTCTTCATATGAATTCCTATTTCAATTTTAAAACTTTTTCATTCAACTTCACCCGCGATATAATTCAATTCTCATTTTTTAAGTTTTTTCAAAAAGTTGAAAATTAATGAATCAAGTTAACAAAAATTTCATTATCAACTATTAAAGAAAGTTCTAATAAGCTCGAGTTTGAAAAATCAATTTGCTGCAAATGAAATTCGATTTGAGCATGTGAAACCTCAAAAGAATTGAGATGTCGAGGGAATTTCAGCTATTAATTGGGTAACATTTGAATCAGTTTTGAAATGAATTTCAATTTTAGTTAGTTAATGTCCGAGGTTATAGTTGAATTGAATCAAAATTATATGCTAAATTGTATAAACTTATATTTCAAGTTTGCAGGTTTTTATAGTTATATTAAAGTTATAAATAAACCAATCACTCCGTTGGTGAATTTACTCAGATTCTAGAAACCAAAACCTTTAAAATGGTCCAAACTATCATCAAAGGATGTGGTGCAGTGGATGAGACTGTTCCTTCTTTAATCAGAAGTCTCGAGTTTGAATCCTACATATGAAAAAAAAATCCTTGATAGAGATAGGAAACACTTCCCCTGAATAAACACTAAATTAAAAACAAGAAGTTAAGGGTTAGATAATTTCATGGGAAAATGCGTACCTCCAAACTATAACAAAAATTCCAGAGACATATTTAAATTTTAACTTGGTCTTATTACCCTCTTGAACTTATTTTTTTTGTAATTAAATACCTGTTATTTGTCTACTTAACACGCCTAACCAACTAAATTATATTGTGTGCAGTATACGCGCGGACTCCACATGCCACGTCGGCAAAGAAGGGGCATTGAATTATGAAAAAAATAAGTTCAGGGGGGTAATAGGACCAAGTAAAAATTTAAATGTATCTTGGCTCAGAACTAAAACGTGCCAACAAATTTACCGCAAAGGCTATATCAGGTTGACCAAGTGAAAGTTTAAGTGTGTCTTTGGGATTTTGGTTATTAATGTTGACAAATTAATATTTTGAATGATCTCTATAATAAAATTAAAAAAATTATCTAAATGAATATAGTTGGTGTAAAAATATATCAAAGATTTGATCCCCTTGCATGAACACACTTTGCACAACTGCACAGTCAAAAAAATGAGTACTATTTTTTATTTCGTTATATATGTATACAATATAAGCATTTTAAGCAAGTTTTAAAAGAAAAAGAACTAGTAGATCGGAGTTTCTTACTTGAAGTCAAGTAGCGGGTCGTGACATATCGCTCTCAAATTTCCTCTGCTAATTTTTTTGATCTAAAAATACACATTGACATTTTTTTTAGCTCGAACACATCCCTAAAACTAATAGATCAGATTATATAATAAAATTTGGAGATATAAAATAATTATTATTTTTAAATTTGTGTGTTATTTTTTTATAAGTATTTTTTTATAAGCAAACTTTAGATACATATTTTGAGTTATTAAAAATTGTAATTTAAAATGCACAGCTACCCCCCAGAGAATAACCAAAATCCCAGACACACTTAAACTTTTACTTGGTCTTATTATCCCTGAACCTATCTTTTCGTAATTTAATGAATCTTATTTATCCTGAACCATACGGCTAAGTTTTTGTGTATAATACACACGTGGACCCCACATGCCACGTAGGCAAAGAAGGGGCATTAAATGATGAAAAAAATAAGTTCAGGAAGATAATAGGACCAAGTTAAAATTTAAATGTGTCTCTTAAATTTTGATTATAGTTTAGGGGGTTATTTGTGCATTTTCCCATGATTTCATGGTTCAATTTGAATTGGTTTTTTCTATAAAGAAATCTTAATTAATTTAGTCGATTTTTACGAATGTTGTAATCAAATTTATTTTTTGTATCTCTTGGATTTTCAGATGTAGCACGTAGGGTCTACCAAATATCAAGCAACTTGCTATAGCAAAATATGGCACCAGTTGATCCAATCAAAGTCCAAAGTCTATGTCCATCTTAGACATTTTGATCACTCATTTTTCTTCTAAAAAAATATCGAATATATCCAAATCCGTAACACCACGAAGTCACAAGTCAACTCATCATTATCCCCTAAAATTATCCAAAAATGTGAATTCCTTGAACCTCAATATTTGACTTTCATGTCACACACTTGTCAAGATTTCTGTATTTAACATGCAATTTTATATCACTAAGTATGTGACTAATATAGGAAAAAAAAAATGAAGCATTTTAGCCACCCCCATGCTTTGACACTCTTTGAAGTTCAAGAATCAAAGGAGATAATCTGTTCAGGCTGTGAGAATAAACTTAGTGGCACTCCTAATTACAAATGCACAAAATCTAATTGTGAATTCACCCTTCACAAATCATGCTTCGAATTACCAAGAAAAATACAACACAATTCCCATCCTAATCACCCTCTTACTTTGTACCCTACTTTACCCTATCGCGATTCGATGTATTTTGGTTGCAATGCTTGTGGTGAAGAACCAAAATCGTTTGTCTATGAATGCCTCGAATGTAACTTTAGTCTCCATGCTAAATGTGCTACCTCTTGGCCTGAAAATGTGAGTCGTGAGGATCATCAACATTCCCTTACACTACAATATGAATGGCCATTTCCGATTGAAGATTGTGTGCACATCTTTTGCAAGGTTTGTGATGGACTTTGCAATGATAGCAAATGGCTTTATTATTGTGGTGAGTGTAAATTAGGCACGCACTTGCAATGTGCGACAATTAAAAGAGAGGATGGTTCGAGTCTTGAAAATGAAGAAGAAGAAATGACTAATGAGCAGAAATTGACGATGGCGACGATCAAAGCTCAAGGACAACAGGCAAGGCTTAATTTTCAAGCTCAAATGGCATATATGAACGCCCAAACTATAACAAATATGTGGCGTAGCTCTCATCCTTATTAATAAAGGGGTTCCTTTTTCCAAGTTCTCTTCTTCGGGATATAAAAATAAAAACTCTTTTCTCTCCTTGCAACGGAGAAGAGAATTAATTATTTTGGGAGTTAAATTTTTTTCTTTTTTGTTTTAGTGTTATTTTTTTTGTAACATGGTATCAGAATTTTATTCTATTAATCATGAAAAAGTACTGCTTTGTTAGAAAATAATTAAAATGAATGTCTATTTAGTGATATACTTTTTTATTTAGTAACTTTTCACTAAATTATGTTTCCATCCTTTTTTTTTCCCTGTTCATTGTGCCTATAAAAGGACATACAAATTATATGTAAAACATATAGAAAAGAACAGATGAACAAGTGAAGGAAAAATTTTCTATTTTGGTATCTCTCTTACTTTTCTTTTTTTAAGCATTTCTTTGATGATAATAATTTTAGTTTTTGGTCTTCATTTCATAACATGCTTTAAATTATAGGCATTGAGAAAGTTTATTATTATTCACTTTTAGGAAGGTAAAATGTGTAATTTGATAAAAATAATTTGAGAAATTGTGCTTATTTAATTGTTTGAAAGAAAAAAATATTATAGTTAATTTATATGTCATAAAAGTATGCTAGACGTTTTATTTTCTCATGAGTTTTCTTATTCCTTTTTAATTTTCTTAGTATACTTTCGTGTTACTATGTTATTTTATTAGATGATTACAATTTCACTTTATATTAAGTAAAATACTCTGCTTCACGTCTCCATTTAAAACACCGAGCGTAATTGGAAAATTGAATTATTGAGTTAGTTTTGTTTTTAGTTTTTTAAAAAGAACATTTATACTTCCATCACAAAATTCTTAAAAACAAATTAAATTATCTAATTGAACAGTAGAGGCTAGGACTGAAAATGCACTAGCACAAGCGTTAGGTTAATTTGTAATCTTTAACCAAAAAAAAAAGTGCTAATCAACAGTATGATAATGCATGATCCAATCAAAGACCAACTATTTAAGAGTCAAAAGTCTTAACAGGAATTTTCATCAATAACTATTGATAAGTATCTTAATTATGCTGTAGTTTGTCTAATTATGTTTTATAATTATAATTTTATTTATTATGATATTTTTGTTTTTATAATTTGCTACGAATACACAGATCGATTAGTATTATTCGCTACTAATATACAAATATGGTAAATGGTTTCGTTACTATGGTAATTTTTGTTAATATAATTCGCTGCCTAAAAACAAATTCATTTGTATAATTTACTATCAATATATAAATTTGGAAGTGACCCTTAGCAACTCAAATGAAATATTGATAGTGAGCCATAGTTATTTAAAATATAGCTACAGTAAATAAATAAGTAGTATATATTTGCTTAGTCGTGTAATTTAGTCTTTTTTTTATGAAAAAATTACAAGAATACACTACTTATCTTTCCATAATTCCTTGTAGTCTCATTCCTTTAAAAAAAACTTACAAAAATTTCCTTTTTTGACTTTCTCTCTCTTCTCTATTGATACAAACAATATACATTGCAAAGGGGTAATTATATAGGTGTCGGTTCAATCACATCAATTAGTATAAGATTATTAATTTTGTTTAAGTTGAATTTGAAATTCATTTCTCCAAATAAGGAGTATGTGAAACATTTCCTTCTATTTTCCTTTTCTTCATCCTCGTTTTTGTCCTAATTTATTTTTCAAGTTATCTTTCTAAGAAGCTTGTTCTCCATTATTAGGGGTGACAATTAGGCAGATTGGGTCAAATTTGAGCGGTTATAATGAGTTAAAATAACAAACAGGCCAAGACCCAATCCAACCCAACCTAAATTTGCTTGGATCAAATGGGTTGGGTAACGGGTTATAGAGCGGGTCAAGACCCAACCCGACCCAATTTGTATTAAATTTACTTATTTTATTTGTTCTTTTTCAATATTTTAGTACTTAATGAAATTATATTTTTCTTTATTATAACTATATAAAACATATCAAACTAAAAAAAAAGTGTCTTGAAAATATTTTAGCAAGATCTCTCTTAAGTCAATTCGGGTTGCATATCAACCCAATTTTAAATGGGTTGGGTTGAGATGGGTTGAGATGAGTTGAAACTTGAACGGGTTGGGTCGGATTGGACTTAATTTTGCCACCCCTATCCATTACAATGGAGTCTACTGATTCGCCTTCTCACGATATTAGTCATGCATTACCAAATACCGACCACATTAATTAGTCACCCGTAGGTATTCAACCAAGCGAAAAATTGTCACAATCATGCCGTATGCAAGACGAAGAAGGTTTCTAAGATTCAAGCGTCGAAGATGAACAATTTGAAGAAGGTTGTTGGGTCTACATCCAAATCTCGAAGTGGTGAAACCCCTTCAAAAAAAAAAAAAGATTAGTACCGTTGTCTGTCAGACCTTCCTTGCCAAAAGTTTAAACTTTTTGCATTGTTTTTGTTTGAATTTTTTTGTCACATTTAGTGGTTTGCAATATGATCTGTATCAAATACTCTGTTCTTGCTTTTTAGCACTGAAAGTGCAACACTTTAATGGAAGTCGCAACAATATTTTTTGTATCATTGTCGTTTTATGTATTAGATAGCTTATTTTTATATAAGCAGTTTGATATAAATGTTGTATCTTCACTGTCCCTTAATGAAATATTTTTGTATCTGTGCATCTGTAAGGGTTTGTATCGCTGAGATATGAGCTAAAATTTTTGTATCATTATTGTTATGATCACCATATAGTATCATCTTGATACAACATAAGAAATATATGTACTTTGTTTTTGTAAAGGAGGTTGTGCACTTTATATCATTGTTATATAAATAATTAAATATGTATCAGTCTTTGCATTTAATATGCACATGTTCCCTTTATATCAGTTTGTATTTTTAGAAAAATATAGAACAAATGTATCAATAATTTGTATCAATTTTCATATTTATTTGTATCCACATTTAAAATATAGAATTTACTCATTGTCTATGTTTTAATTTGTATCAATTTTTCATATTTATTTGTATCAGCATTTAAAATATAAAATTTACTCATTGTCTATCTTTTAATTTGTATCAATTTTTCATATTTATTTGTATCAACATTTTTTGTATATGACTATTTTTATGTACCACTGGTGTGTGATCTTATGAAGTCACTGACTATAATATGTAATGCCTAAATTAATTATTGTATCAGTGTTGGTTTTGCAGTCGTTGTATGAGTTGTGCCATATATTATGTTTTCAACAATTATGCATTTTTATATCAGACGATTTTTAGTTAATTATTTGTATCAGTGCGTAGTTTACAATTTTGCATCAAGGTTGTACAACATGTACAAATTTTCATAATCTTATTTATGTATTGTATGATCTATATTTTTTGGTAATTAATTTTAATTTTGTATCAACTGGTCATATATAATAGTCAACCTTTTTTATTACACATTATTTGTATCATATTTCATCTTTCTATATTACTGTAATTATATATCACTGATTGCATTTATTATAAAATCATTGACACAATACGAAATGTACACCTTTCTTGTAAGTATAAAAAAAGAGTTTAAATGATCGAGGAAAGGTTAAATTATAATTGAGTAGTTTTTGTACCAACTCTGTGAATTATTTGTTTTTTCGCCGATAACATTTAATGCTCCTATGTTACCACTTTGTATCACAGTCAATTTTTTGCATCAACAAACTATCAAAAATGAAGAATTTTTGATAATTATGAAACTTTGTGGCACTATTAGAAATTATCACTGCAAAAAATAGTATTTCTATAAGTTACCCTTTTTCTATATACACGCAAGCCCAATCAAAGTCAAACATAACGAAATCTCTTTTGTATTTTATTAATAATAAAGTGTTCACTTATACTTTGAACGTAAAACTTGTGGTGATGTAACACCCCATAAAATTACTAAAATGCTTCCCAAACTTTATCGTACGTACAACGTGTATTTCCAAACTCTGATGAAAAATTCAAGATCGGATTTGCGATTAGTGCGAAAAACTGAGTCAAAAAATAATTTCGACTCGGCTTTAACGCTAAAAAACGCGAATTATTTTTTTCAAAAAAAGACTAAAACAGTGAGATTTCCGCGCCCCTTCCGCGACGTGGAGAGGACGCGGAACCGCACTTATAGGTTTTTCAAAAATTTGACGAAAATTGAGAATCGTGAAAAATTGAAAAAAAAATTAGTGCGCGTCACGCACTAGTGTACGAGGGAGCAGTTTTGTTTCTTTTAATTCTGGAAGGACAATTTCATCCTTCCCAATATATTTTACATCCCAAGTTGGTTTTTAAATGTATAATTCGTACGAAAAGGGTTTCTAAATCCAAAACTATTCTAAGTCTTTTATTTTTACGCAAGTTTTAAGAGAGAAGAAAGAGAGACAGGGTGAGAGTTATAGAGAAGTTTTCCAAATCTTAAAGAAAACCTCCATTCCCAGGCATGTAAAGGTTACCCAAAAGCATGTGATTGATCTTCTATGTGCCAATGTAGAGTTAAGATGAAAGATTCATGTCTAGAAGTCTTGACTTATGAATTTCTTGAAAGTTCTTGAATAATTATTTTAAATTCTTGGATATTATCTTGAGTTCTTGTTTTCTTTCTTTAAACTATATTTTTGTATCCTAATTTGGTGATCATCATGTTTAAAGCTTACTGTATATGTTCTTTATTGTGTGATTGTAACTTGATCTTTAAAAATTTCTCTCTGTGGAGACTTGAATAATGAACTTAGGGGGATGTCTAGAACCTTGAATGTCTGACTGAGTCTGAGTCCTAAGTTGAGTATGTTGATGACTGTGATAGCTGAAATTATTGCTGATAGAGTTGAATGGGTGCCTTAGATTGGATAGATAATCTTGCCCGTAGAGGTTGGGTGATGAGGGTTCTTGATGGATTTATGAGCATGTTGTGTCCTGGGAGGAGTATTAGCACCGAAATTGGTAAGAGCGAGTCCCACTTGAACCCATTAACTAAGTGGCCAACGTAGGAGTTGATTAATCCGTGAAACTGGATGTTTTCTTTGTCTCAAAAGGGGACTTGACAAACTTTTGGATCCATTGACAGACTCATCCTTTATCCCGGCAAGGTACAGGACGGATGTGGCAATGACATCTCTTTGTTGTATCACTACAGGCTCATAGGTAGTGGTTGTCGGTTATAGAAACTCCCAGATAGATTTTATGATGATAGGACTCCGATGTGATGATTATTTGATGTTTGATGGATAGTGAAGTGATAGAGTCTGGTCCTTACTCTGAGGTGAGGTTGAGTGATTGATGAGGGATTGTACATTGTTTCCTTTTTACTTTAACCCGTTTTACATACAGTACATTCCACCTACTACCGCTTCTATGGCGCTGCATCGTTTTATGATGCAGATTCGATAGACCGAAGACTTCAGCAGCCCGATCGTTGAGGTTCAGAGCTCTCTATTCCAGATAGTGGTGAGTCCTCCCATGCATTTGGAGGATGTTTATTTTCTATTGATTTCTAGTCTTTTATTTGATGTTGGTAGCGATGGCCTGTCATGGTACCGTCTTAGACACTAGTATAGAGGCTTCATAGACGTAGACGTTGATGTTGATGTCGAGGGTTCTCTTCCCTCTTACTTTCTTTCTTTATATTGAGATTTTCGTTATTTATTTTATTTCCTTATGATAGACTGATAATTGATAGTATGAGCCCACCGATAGAATAACATTTATCATCATTATGTTACTTTCTTCCGCTGATGAATGAATTGAATGATGACAATGAGACTAGGTGGTCCGCTTGGAGACTAGCAATAGTCTCCGAGTGCCAGTCACGTCTAGGGTACCCTCCCGGGGCGTGACAGGTGATAAGATCAAAACGTTTATCTATGAGTAAAATGTTGATACATCTAATTAATTAATTTCAGTAAAATATCGTTAACTTTTTCGCTAAAGGAAAAATTGGTAATCTTAAAGTTGTATGCTTGCACCGAAGTTATATACACTTAATTTTCAAGCTCAAATGGCATATATGAACGCCCAAACTATATCAAATATGTGGCGTAGCTCTCATCCTTATTAATAAAGGGGTTCCTTTTTTCAAGTTCTTATGGGATATTACATGTAAATACTCTTTCTATCTCATTTTAATTGAATTTGTGAGGTAATACACACATATTAAGAAAAAAAATTTTAAGATAAAATTTATACCATACTTTCCACTATTATTCTTTGTAAAATCATAAATATGTAGTGTAATTTATCTCTTAGAAAATATAAAAGTTCAAATAAATAAAATGACAAATATAAAAAAAATTTCAAATATTTGTCTTGAACTTTGAATAATTCAAATAAGACGGAGAAAGTATTAAATAAGTGTTCATTATGAGCAAATGAAAGTCTACGAGGAGAATGTCGGGCGTCCATCTCGTGAATCTTGTTTGGCTTTGAAAAATGTTGCCATAATTAGTACGTAGCTGACTAGTCAATCCGCTGAATTGTATTGCAATTGGCCAACTTGTTGGAGACGACTTACAAAAGAGAGAACCAAGTCATCCAAAAATAAAGTCATTGCCAAACTGTGTTTTGTACGTGAGCTAAAAATAATAATTATGAAATCAAGTTTGAAATTGAAATAAAATAATCTGATAGAAATATTCTTGCTTATCCATTAAGCTTACTAACAGATTTTTGGTATTGGATAGAGTAGCTATAAATAAGATCACACAAATTAGCTAGTGTGATCACTGAACTTTTGTTCCATAGATCTTTAGCATATCCATTGTTCACGCACCCACTTACTAATTACTAACGAAGTTAGAGGAAAAATTAATGGGAAGAGAGAAACGAACTACTTGACCCTTCTCCCTGTTCCGACATACTCAAATCGTTCTTATACTTGTAAGGCTTGTGGCTCTGCTGGCAATGGCTGTAGCTTTAGCTGTGCCTGTTGCGACTTCGATATCCATATGCAATGTGCCCTTTTGCCCCAAAATCTCTTCCTAGCCCAGCACCATCATCATGAACTTGAGCTCATATTTGAATCCCCTTTTGATGATGACGCCGATGATGAAAGTACTGTTTTTGTTTGTGATATCTGTGGCGACCATGTAGACCTTAATTACTGGTTGTATTATTGTGCTGATTGTGATTTTGGAGCACATCTCAATTGTTCCATTTCCAAATCTGTGAGTCAACAAGAACCGAAACCATCAGGAAACAAATTAAACGCAAATCCAATTATAATCAAGAAAACAGAGGAGGAACCAACCAAGATGCAAGAAACCAATCAAAAAGAAGAGGACGAGAAGGAGGAGCTCAAAATTGCAAGGTCAATAGTTATTGACAAACACCCACATGAGTTGGAGCTCTGCTTTGGTTCTCCTTACCACGATAAGGATACCCTATTTGCTTGTGATCTCTGCAATATCACAATGGATACAGACGAATCCTTGTACTATTGCGCTGATTGTGATTTCGTGTTGCACTTGCAATGTGCATCTCCTGACCATTTCCTGATGCTTATGTTTTCCCCACATCACAGCAGCGTCCGAATCCAAAATATCCAATTCCAAATCCAGCAGGGGAGATGATAAATTGGGTGAAGAATAAAGTTAAAACAATGAAGCATTTTAGCCACCCCCATGACTTGGTACTCTCTGATATTCAAGAAACAGAGGAGATAATCTGCTCAGGCTGTGAGGATAAACTTTATAGCACTGCTTACAAATGCACAAAATCCAACTGTGAGTTCACCCTTCACGAATCATGCTTCGAATTACCAAGAAAAATACAACACAATTCCCATCCTAATCACCCTCTCACTTTGTACCCTACTTTACCCGAGCGAGAGTACTTCACGTATTTTGGTTGCAATGCTTGCGGTGGAGAACCAAAATCATTTGTCTACGAATGCCTCGATTGCAACTTTAGTCTCCATGCTAAATGTGCTACATCTTGGCCTGAAAATGTGAGTCGTGAGGATCATCAACATTCCCTTACACTACAATATAAATGGCCATTTCCTATTGAAGAATGTGTGCACATCTTTTGCAAGGTTTGTGATGACCTTTGCAACGATAGCAAATGGCTTTATTATTGTGCCGAGTGTAAATTAGGCACGCACTTGCAATGTGCGACAATTAAAAAGGAAGATGGTTCGAGCTTTGAGAAAGAAGAAGAGGAAGAGCTGACTAATGAGCAGAAATTGATGATGGCAACGATCAAAGCTCAAGGACAACAAGCGAGGCTTAATTTTCAAGCTCAAATGGCATATATGAACGCCCAAACTATATCAAATATGTGGCGTAGCTCTCATCCTTATTAATAAAGGGGTTCCTTTTTTCAAGTTCTCTTCTTTGGAATGTAAAAATAAAAACTCTTTTCTCTCCTTGCAACGGAGAAGAGAATTGATTATTCTGAGAGTTACTTTTGTTTCAGTATTATTTTGTTTGTAACATGGTGTCCCAATGAGTTTGTATGCACCTCGATATTCTACTCAACACTCGTTATTTTTATTTGTTTTCGATTGCTTTCGGTCTTTACATAAATAAAATAAACAGTGTTTATTTCGATCTCTTGAAGTGGAATTTTAATCATTTTGCTGAGCCATATATTTTAGAAGGCACCATACATATTTGTATGCTAGCCACTCTAAAACTACAGGTACACAATGTACCGGAAAATATGAAATCTCTTTTCTTATATATATATATATATATTTGGGAAGATAAAAATATAGGAGAAGATTAATAAGTCAAAATAATTAATGAAAAATATAGATAAATATTATTACAATAATATTTTAAATAGTATGCATATATAAGTAAAAATAATACTCATTTCAGCCATATGAAATGTTTTCCAGGATTAAACAAGCCATTCTCTAATTATTTAGAGAAAACAAAAATCAACAAAATATAATTACTACGAAATAAGCAAGTCGGAAAGGGAGATTATAATAGTAAGCTAAAAACCAAGAAAATATATATTAGGAGAAAGTGTAGTAACTTTCCTTTTCTTTTCACTCTTTGTTTTTACTCACTTCTTACTCTTGTTTTTTCCTCTCCATTTCATACTTTGCTGCAAGAATGAAGTCATATTTATATTTGTGAAAACTTGATGATTAAGTATGATTTATGACCTTAAACTTGCCAAACATTTGACATTAAACTTGCCAAGTTTTTGGCCTTGAAAGTGCCATATAAATGGCCTTAAAATTGCCATGCAAATGATCTTGTATTAGCCATGTAAAGAGTGAATATATATCATATAATTTTTATGTTAACAAAATATTTTTATGTAATCATTAATAACTAAGTAATGACATTTAGAAAATAGTTAAAATATTTTTAAAATATCAAACACACAATAAATCAAGTGTTAAATGGCTCAACTCGTTTCTAGGTAGGATACTTGCGTGTGGCTCAAATTGTGCATAGTAAATAGATAACACTCAAACATTGAGCAACTCAAATCACGAGTCCTTGTATTGCATATTTGCCAAAATAACAATATACATAATTCTTTTCTATTAATCATGAAAAACTACTGCTTTGTTAGAAAATAATTAAAATGTCTGTCTGTCTATCTATACTATATTAAAAATTTGAAGGTCCTTAGAAATATTATTTGAATTTTTTGTCTTTTATTAAAATACTTTACTTTGGACAAAATTAACTTTTCACTATTTTTCTTAATTTATTATGTCATCTTTTATTTATTTAGTTTCAAGATTCATTTCAATTAGAATTTCTTTATGTTTAGAATTCAGCACTCTTGATTTAGGACTATTCTATATGATTAATTGTCTAGGCTATGAAGGAAAAAGGGAAAAAAATTATTTTTTTAATATTTAAGATTTTGAAATTAACTAAAATTTTAATTATCCAATATGTTATTAATAAAAGTATGTAATATATCAAATTTAAAAGATAAGAGTAATTAAAATTATGTTAAAACATTAAACTACTTCTTTTATATTAAGCAGTCTTTTTTAAAATTAAATTTTAATCAATTAATTATTTAACTCCTAACTACTCAACTCTGTTATCCCGAAAAATGATCGACTCTTTCTGAAAATCTGATTCGATGCCCAATCGATTTGAACACGAACCAAATTCCCAAAAATTGAAAGAATAGAGAGTCGCCACCTAATTTTAAGGATAATTAGGAAACCGAAAATAAACTTTAAAACCTAACAGAAAAGCTTTAAAATTTTTA
>DF357302.1:130934-155325 GCA_000787875.1 Solanum virginianum | reverse complement strand
ATCGGATTTGGAGATCCATTTTTAGGCCCTGAACAATAGATTTGATTTGGGTATTTTTCTTCTTTTTTCTTTTTGTTGGTATAGCTATTGCTTGTCCTTGCTTGACAATTATTGTGCAGCCATTTAGAAGAATATTTATAACCCTCTTATTATTATAGCGGAGCAGTTTGGATCTTGGCTATCCCATAGTTGTTACCTTTGATTTGAAGGATTTTTCCACGTTAAATTTGGTGTTCTTTATTTTTTCTACTTTCGGGTTTTGCATTCTTCCGTTGTAACATGTAAAACTAGTGCTGATAAAGCCCAAAGCCTTTATCTATGAGCAAAATGTTGATACAAGTTTCAGTAAAATATAGTTGTTTTTCGTTAAAGGAAGAATTGGTAAAACTTGAAGCTGTATACATACACTGAAGTTATATACACGTATTATTTATAGTATAAAGTTATATGGGATATACATGAAAATAAGGGTTCATTATGAGCAAAATGAAAGTCTACGAGGAGAATGTCGGGCGCCCATAGTGTCGGGCGTCCATCTCTTGAATCTTGTTTGGCTTTGAAAATTGTACGTAGCTGACTAGTCAATCCGCTGAATTGTATTGCAATTGGCCAACTTGTTGTTTGAGACGACTTACAAAAGAGAGAACCAAGTCGTCCAAGGAAATAAAGTCATTGCCAAACTTATTACTTTACGTGTTTTGTACGTGAGCTAAAACTAATAATTATGAAATCAAGTTTGAAATTGAAATAAAATAATCTGATAGAAATATTCTTGCTTATCGTATTTAGCTTACTAACAGATTTTTGGTATTGGATAGAGTAGCTATAAATAAGATCACACAAATTAGCTGGTGTGATCACTGAACTTTTGTTCCATAGATCTTTAGCATATCCATTGTTGACGCACCCACTTACTGATTACTAACGAAGTTGGAGGAAAAATTAATGGGAAGAGAGAAACGAACTTGTCAAGGTAAACAACACTTCAGCCATCCCCACATCTTGAAACCAATTGTCCATCCACCTCAAACTCTCACTTGCAATGCTTGTGATCAACTAAGCATTACTAGTGATAATTTCTATGGCTGCAATAACTGCCAGTATTTCCTCCATGAAAACTGCCTCAACGCTCCACGTTTTCTCCATCACTCTTCTCATCCATCCCACCACTTGACTCTTCTCCCTGTTCCGACTTACTCAAATCGTTCTTATACTTGTAAGGCTTGTGGCTCTGCTGGCAATGGCTGTAGCTTTAGCTGTGCCTGTTGCGACTTCGATATCCATATGCAATGTGCCCTTTTGCCCCAAAATCTCTTCCTAGCCCAGCACCATCATCATGAACTTGAGCTCATATTTGAATCCCCTTTTGATGATGACGCCGATGATGAAAGTACTGTTTTTGTTTGTGATATCTGTGGCGACCATGTAGACCTTAATTACTGGTTGTATTATTGTGCTGATTGTGATTTTGGAGCACATCTCAATTGTTCCATTTCCAAATCTGTGAGTCAACAAGAACCGAAACCATCAGGAAACAAATTAAACGCAAATCCAATTATAATCAAGAAAACAGAGGAGGAACCAACCAAGATGCAAGAAACCAATCAAAAAGAAGAGGACGAGAAGGAGGAGCTCAAAATTGCAAGGTCAATAGTTATTGACAAACACCCACATGAGTTGGAGCTATGCTTTGGTTCTCCTTACCACGATAAGGATACCCTATTTGCTTGTGATCTCTGCAATATCACAATGGATACAGACGAATCCCTGTACTATTGCGCTGATTGTGATTTCGTGTTGCACTTGCAATGTGCATTTCCTGATGCTTATGTTTTCCCCACATCACAGCAGCGTCCGAATCCAAAATATCCAATTCCAAATCCAGCAGGGGAGATGATAAATTGGGTGAAGAATAAAGTTAAAACAATGAAGCATTTTAGCCACCCCCATGACTTGGTACTCTCTGATATTCAAGAAACAGAGGAGATAATCTGCTCAGGCTGTGAGGATAAACTTAGTGGCCCTCCTAATTACAAATGCACAAAATCTAATTGTGAATTCACCCTTCACAAATCATGCTTCGAATTACCAAGAAAAATACAACACAATTCTCATCCTAATCACCCTCTCACTTTGTACCCTACTTTACCCGAGCGAGACATCACGTATTTTGGTTGTAATGCTTGTGGCGGAGTACCAAAATCTTTTGTCTACGAATGCCTCGAATGCAACTTTAGTCTCCATGCTAAATGTGCTACAGCTTGGCCTGAAAACGTGAGTTGTGAGGATCATCAACATTCCCTTACACTACAATATGAATGGCCATTTCCCATTGAAAATTGTGCGCACATCTTTTGCAAGGTTTGTTATGGACTTTGCAATGATAGCAAATGGCTTTATTATTGTGCCGAGTGTCAATTCGGCGCACACCTGCAATGTGCAACAATTAAAAAGGAAGATAGTTCAAACTTCGAGGAAGAAGAAGAAGAGATGACTAATGAGCAGAAAATGATGATGGCGATGATCAAAGCTCAAGGACAACAAGTGAGGCTTAATTTTCAAGCTCAAATGGCATTTATGAACGCCGAAGCTATAAACAATTTGTGGCGTAGATCTTATCGTTATTATTAAGGTTTTTTCTTCTTATTTGGAATGTAAATAAAAGCTCTTTTCTCACGGTATGATCTTGGTCATGGACTCACCTTGCAAGGGAGAAGAGATCAAGAGTAGATTATTTTGGAGTTTTTCTTTTTCCTATGCAAATCATTTTATAACAGTAGTGATGGAAAGCTTGCATGTACCTCAAAGTATTTTAGTGGATGCTGCTTGTTTTTATTTATTCTCAGTAATTACTTTGTGTTTTGTGTTTCAGTCTTTAATCAATCAAATAAATAACGTGTTTGTTTCAACCCTCTCACTTTGTACCCTACTTCACCTGAGTCAGTCAATATGCTAATTAAACTTTTTTTAATAACTATTGGCGAAATTGTTGTCCAAGAAGCCTTACAATATTAAGGAGATAAATTCCAACTTATATGTTATTTTGGTTGCAATACTTGTGGTGGAGAACCAAAATCGTTTGTCTACGAATGCAACTTTAGTCTCCATGCTAAATGGACTACCTCTTGGCCTGAAAATGTGACTCGTGAGGATCATCAAATTCCCTTACACTACAATACCAATGGCCATTTCCTATTGAAGATTGTGTGCACATCTTTTGCAAGCTTTGTGATGGACTTTGCAATGATAGCAAATTCATTTATTATAGTGTACACTGTATGTTAAAAAGGAGGAAGGTTCAAGCTCTGAGTAAGGAGAAAAAAGACATGTAAACGAAGAGATGACTAATGCTGAGAGATTGATGATGGCGACCATGGAACCTCAAGACCATCAGGCAAGGACGAATTTTCAATCTAATATGGCCCATCAGAACGCCCAACTTATATATACACACACACATAAGGTGATATATATATATATATATATATATATCATCATTACTGAGAAGAGCGAATAAGCAGCTCAAGGCACCTCTCTCTCAACATGCCTGCTTGAACTGCCTGTTTTTTCGCCGCTATTATATGAGACCCGTAAAAATAATTTGTGGTTTTATTAATTTAATATTTTCAAAGCAGCTTCATTATATTTCTTAAGCTTGCTACAATTATGATTTTACAATATTGTTTCAATTATGATTTTATAATATTAGCCATGATAAATCATTTTTGTGAGTTTCTTAATTTTATATTTCCAAAGTAGCTTGATTATTTATTTTTGTGAGTTTCTTAATTTAATATTTCCAAATCAGCTTGATTATATTTTTTCGGCCGCTTCAATATGAGACCCGCTAAAAAAATTTGCAGGTTTCATAATTTGCTATTTCTAAAGCAGTTTGATTATATTTCTTCGGTTGCTTCTAGGGCTAATAATTAATAACTTAAAATTTTGAAAATGCGTAAAAAAAATCTATTCGCATCACAAAAATTGAAATTAAAAAATATCTGTTGGTCTCGTGACTAGTATATATATATAAAGAAGATTTATCACTTTTTTTCAACCATTTTAATTTGGTGTTGGTGGTGCAAGCTAGTTGCAATAATCAAAACTTCAAATTTCAGAAGATGAATTATTTGTTAATAGTCAACAATATGATAATGAATGATGGGAATATGAACTTGCAAAGAGAAAAAGTCAACAGTGGTTCTTTTATCGTACCATCTCTGAACATAATACAATTGACTTCTCAAGTTTCTTTTTTCGTCCATCCAAGTTATCGATTTGCCGAAATAAGAAAAGAAGTAAAAAGCTAGCAGTCCTAGTACCACCAAATTTTCCTGATCAACGTAACTCAGCAACACTATAATGTCCTCCTTGAAATCTAACAAAGTACCTTTTACTGGCCATATCCTAAAATTGTGGGGAGGCACATGCTATTGTTTGTTGTTTAATAATAATATTAAATATGTATTAATAAGCTGATATTAATTATATATGTATTTGCTATGTTGAAAGTATTTCTTGTGCAATATTTAATTTGATGTAATTAAAAGTAACACGCATGACATAATTTCTTAAAAAAAAGGTTATCTGTCTATAAAAAATATTCCCCAAAAATACGATGAAGAACGTCAAAAAATAGTGAGGGATGATTGTGTCTTCAATCATACAAATGTATGCATTAAAACTCCTTACATTAATTACTAATCCCATGATTTCTCAAGTATTAGTTATGCATAATATAATATCAAATAGAGTGTGCATTATTAGCTATATGTACATTGAAAAGATTTACTGTAGGACACAATTTTAATTGTACAATAAGCTAATTTATGCATATCCTTTTTAATGTATCCTACCAAAAACCAAACGATCCCACATATATGGTAGATGCCACAAGAACTGGTACAATTATATTAGGTGTAAAATTTGGAACTGGTCTATAAGAAGAAAAATAATACTGCAAGGGTTCTTTAAATAATGACCAAATGAAAGTCTACCAGCAGAGAAGAGACCCTTCAATCTCGCAAATCCTAGCTGGCTTTGAAAAATGCAAGGATGCTCACCATTTTAATTAGTTCGTAGCTGAGTCAGTCAATATGCTAATTAAACTTTTTTTAATAACTATTGGCGAAATTGTTGTCCAAGAAGCCTTACAATATTAAGGAGATAAATTCCAACTTATTACTACTAACTAACTAAATAAAATAGCTATAAATACAAATACGAATTAACTAGTTTGGTCATCTCTAGTATATTCATGTCCAATTTTTGACAAGTGCATCAACAATTGAAAGTTAGGAGAAAAAATGGGAAGGGAGAAACGGATATGTCAAGGTAAACAACACTTCAGCCACCCTCACATCTTGAAACTTATTAATCAAGCTGAATGTGAGACTCTCACTTGCAATGTATGTGAGCAACCAAACATTACTAGTTGTAATTTCTATAGCTGTAATACCTGCCAATATTTCCTCCATGCAAACTGCCTCAATGCTCCGCGTTTTCTCAATCACTCATCTCATCCTTCCCACCACTTGACCCTTCTCCCAGTTCCAACTTACTCGAATCGTTGTTTTACTTGTAAGGCTTATGGCGCTGCTGGCAATGGCGGTGGCTTTAGCTGTGCCTGTTGTGACTTTGATATCCATATCCAATGTGCCTTTTTGCCCCAAACTGTCTTCCAATCCCAGCACCCTCATCATGAACTTGAACTCATATTTGAATCCCCTTTTGATGATGATGCCGATGATGAAAGCATTGTTTTTGTTTGTGATGTCTATCGTGACAATGTTGATCTTAATTACTGATTTTACCATTGTGCTGATTGTGATTTTGGTGCACATATCGAATGTGCCATTTCCAAATCTGTTGGCCAATTACAAGAACGTTCGAAACTGTTAGTCAACAAACCAAGAGAAAATCCAGTTGTAATCAGGAAATAGAGGAGGTACCAATCAAGATATAAGAAGAAGAGGCAGAGGAAGAGGAAGACAAAGAGGAAAGTGAGGAAGAGGAAAAGGAAGTGAAAACTGAGGAGGAAGAGGAATTGGAAATCGAGGAGGAAGAAGAAGAGGAAGACAAAGATGAAAAAGAAGAGGAAGTGGAAAGTAAGGAGGAAGAGGAACTAGAAACCGAGGAGGAGGAAGAAGAGAAAGAGGATGAGAAAGAGGAAGTGGAAACCGAGGAGGAGGAGGAGGAAGAAGAAAAAGAAGAGGAAGAGGAACTCAAAATCCCAAGGTCAATAGTTATTGACAAACATCCACATGAGTTGGAGCTCTACTTTGGTTCTCCTTACGAAGATAAGGATATCTTATTTGTTTGTGATGTCTGCAATATCATAATGGACACAGACGGGTCATTGTACTATTTATTGGAGATAATGAGTCAAGTTAGTTAGACCTTACTTAAGCTGATTAGACAGGTAGTTATAAGGTAGTTAGTTTGTTAATGATTAGTTAAGAGGAGTTAGTTGAGCCCTAACAGACTTATATATATATACATAATGTATGTACAGATTTCATGATTCAATACAGTCAATACACATCTTCTACTTCTAAATTCTCTCTGATTTCTAGTTCTCTACATGGTATCAAAGCACACCGAGTCAATAATTTTTCGATTCGAATTTTTTCTAGAAATTCAATTTTAGCTCCATTGAAGAACGAAGCTAGTTTGTGAGCTGCAATGACGAATGATGGTGAAACACAGACAACACCTACTATAGCACGGGAAACACTAGATGTTGTTGAATTGAAGAGGAGTTATCCCCTCTATCTTCATCCCTCAGATACACTTGTAAGTGTACTTACTTCAGTTCAACTCACGAGATCAGAAAATTACTCCTTATGGAGTAGATCGATGTTAATCAACCTCAAAGCAAAAAGTAAGCTGAGCTTTGTATTAGGACCATGCAGAAAGGAAGATTATGAACGTCAAGATTATGACTCAGATCTAGAAGAACAATGGGAAAAATGCAATGCCTTCGTATTGGCATGGATCATGAATACATTTTTAAAAGAGTTATTGAGTGAAATTGTATATGCATCAGATGCTGCAACGGTATGGGCAGATTTGAAGGAGCGTTTTGACAAGATAGATGGATCAAGAATTTATCAACTTCATAGGGGAATTTGCACAATTCATCAAGGTAATCAGAGTGTTTCGGCCTATTTCACTAAATTGAGACTATTATGGGATGAATTGGATGCTTTAGTTCCTTATCTATCATATAGTTGTGATAGATCTAAGACCTACATTGATCATATGCAATATATACGATTGTTTGCTTTCTTAATGGGTTTAAGTGAGGTCTACAGTCATGCATGAAGTCAGATTTTAATGACGAATCCCCTGCCATGTATGAGCAAAGCGTATGCAATGATAATTTCATATGAGAGTCAGAGGATCACTTCAGGAAGTCATATTAGCGAAGATATGTCTGAGCTAACTGCCTTGTTTGCTGGAAAAAGAAACTTCTGACATGCATATGTAGAGGGAAAGGAGAATTATGGAAGAGGTGGACAAAGTACTTTTGGAAAGAAGAAGGTGAACTAGAATTTGTACTGCAATTATTGTAAGATGCACGGACACACTGTTATAGGCTTATAGGATATCCTGAAGACTGAAAATTTAGGAAGAAGCCAGGACAAGGTACTGATCAAGTATTCTGAGGTTCAGCTAAGAGAACAATTCCACGCAAAGAGAAAGGTATTGCCAACAATGTATAAGTTGAAAGAGAAGATGATGAGTTGAAGAATGATGATGCCTTTGGTCAGATAAACACTGGACTCAAGTACCCTACACAAGGTCCACATAATACAAAATATTCATATGATGTCAATTCTGTGTGTACTAACTTGTAGGCATTAGCTATGCAACCAGCTTATACGCCAAGTCAGTATCAAAGGATCCTGAAGATCTTGAATGAAGAAAACAAAGCTGAAGAAGTAGTGAACATGGCAGGTATTTTCAATGACTCTGATAGTGTCACAGTATGCCTTTGTAATAGCAATCATGATGAAGTGATGAGTGCAAATGATACACCTAATAAAGAAGAGACATGGATAGTTGACTCAGGAGCTATATTTTATATGACCTCAAGGGTTGATATGTTAGATGAAGTCAGTAATTCTAATAAGAGTGTAGGTAGAAAGGTGTATCTACCTAATGGTCAAACTACATATGTGACTCATTCAGGCAATTGTTCAATACCTTCTAGTGGAGTATTGGAGAATGTGTTAGTAGTTCCTGATTTCAAATATAACTTATTATCAGTGTCACAGTTGACTAGACAGCTAAGGTGTTCAGTTAGATTTTTTTCTGAATTTTGTATTTTTCAGGACCTCTTCAATGGAGAGGTTAGAGGGATTGGTAATGAAGTGGAAGGATTGTACTGCTTTCCAAAGGAGTTCTCATATATAACAAAGAAAGCTGATAGTATGAAGATGATGTGACACAAACTGTAGAATCTAATTTTTGGTTGTGGCATAAGATGATGGGTCACCCCTCTTTCAAGGTGTTGAAACAGTTGTCTTTGATAGATAGTTCATCAAGTACAATGACTTGTGATGCTTGTTCAATCTATCTATTAGCAAAGCAAACTAGACTTCCCTTCCCTGATAGTTTGACTAGAGCTGATCTTGTTCATATTGATGTTTGGGGTCCATATAGATTTCCTACACATAATGATTTCTGGTTCTTTTTCACTATTGTGGATGATAGATCAAGAATGATTTGGTTATTTTCATTGAAGTTTAACAGTGATATTTTTCCTAGACTAAAGTCTTTCTTTACATTGGTAAGAAATCAATTTGCAACACAAGTTAAAAGAATCAGATAAGACAATGGATCTAAATTTGGCAGTACTGAGTGTAAAGCTTTATTTACATCATTGGGTATTATTCATGAAAGCAGTTGTCCTCATACTCCACAGCAAAATGGAGTAGTGGAGAGGAAGCATAGACACATATTGGAGGTAGCAAAAATTCTTAGATTTTATGGGTCTGTTCCAATTAGATTCTGGAGAGAATGTGTGCTAACAACTGTGTACCTGATCAATAGGACACCTACTAGTGTTCTACATGGAAAATCACCTTATGAAGTATTTCACAACACAAAGCCACAACTGAGTCACTTGAGGACTTTTGGCTGTCTGGTTTATGCAACTAAGCCTGTCAAGGATGATAAATTTTCACCAAGAGCTGATATTTGTGTCATGGTGGGTTATTCTCTCACTCAAAAGGTTATTTGTTGTACAATCTTCACTTAGAGAAGTTTTTCGTAAATAGGGATGTTGTTTTTAAGGAACATATCTTCCTTTTCAGTAGCTCAACAACCACATATAGTCCTTTGTTTGTTGCACCACTACTTCCTGATCTGGATGATGTTCAAGTCCACAATAATGCTTAAGGAATGCCACCTGACTTTCCAGCAGCTGATGTTCCAACTTATGAAACTAATGCAGGGGTTGATATTGTTGATGAGTCCATTCATAATAATATGCCTGATGATGGTATAGATTAGAAAATTATGGCAAGTAATTCAATGAGTGCTACAAAACTCAGAATATCTACTAGAAGATTTCATCCACCTGTGTGGATGAAGGATTATGTAACTACTGTGAGTGAATCTACATATCCTTACTCTCTGGCCAATCATGTGTCCTATGCTCTTTTATCACCTAGATATCAAGCATACCTGAGCCAGATATCGAAGAACACAGAACCAAAAAGTTATGAAAAGGCAGTGCAAGATCAGAGATGGGTAGAGGCTATGCAGCATGAAATAGCTGCATTAGAAGACAATGGAACATGGTCTGTTGTGCCATTACCACCAGGTGAGAAGGTAATTAGATGTAGATGGGTGTACAAGATCAAATAAAAAGCAAATAGGGAGATTGAGAGGTTCAAGGCTAGGCTTATTACCAAAGGATATAGTTAAACTAAAAGGATAGATTATCAGGAAATGTTTTCACCTATGGTCAAAATGGTGATTGTAAGAATAATTATTGCAATTGCAGCAGTAAGAAATTGGGTGATATATCAGATAGATGTAATTAATGCTTTCCTACAAGGAGATTTGTTTGAAAAAGTGTACATGGATTTGCCTGAAGGTTTTGCAAGCATTGGACAGAATCATGTGTGCAAATTGGTCAAGTCTTTGTATGGTCTTAAGCAAGCATCTAGGCAGTAGAATGCTAAGCTGACTGAGGCTCTATCCATCTCAGGCTATGTGCAAAGTCATCTGGACTATTCTTTATTCACCAAAAGGAAAGGGTTAACATTAATGATCATTTTGGTGTATGTGGATGACCTACTGATCACAGAAAATGATCACACTGATACATGAGACCAAATAAGTCTTGCATAGTCATTTCAAAATTAAAGATTTGGGAGAGCTTAGGTACTTCCTTGGTATTGAGTTTTGCAGATCAACTGTAAGTTATTGTGATAAACCAGAGAAAATATGCATTGGAATTAGTCTCTGAAGTGGGCTTGGCAGGTGCGAAACCATCAGCAACACCTATGGAGTCTAACATAAAACTCTTTGATGCAGATTGTTTTCAAATACAGAATGATGAGTTATTTACTAATGTAGGAAGGTATCAAAAACTGGTGGGAAAGCTTCTTTATCTTATAAATACCAGACCTGACATTGCATTCTCAGTTTAGAGTTTGAGTCAATTCATGCAAAAGCCAATTGTTTCACATTGGAATGTTACATTAGAGGTGGTCAGGTACATTAAAGGAACACCAGGTCTGGGGCTAGTTATGAGTTCAAGAAGAGACACACATCTTGTTGGTTACTGTGATGCAGACTGGGCTATATGTCCTAATACAAGAAGGTCTATAACTGGTTTCTTGCTAAAATATGGTGAATCATTGATAACATGGAAATCAAAGAAGCATAATATAGTCTCAAGAAGCTCTACTGAGGCTGAGATAGTTTGGGTCTCAAATCTATACAAAGAGCTTGACATGGACTTGGATACTCCTACAATTGTTCACTGTGACTGTAAAGCTGCTATACAAATAGCAACAAACCTAGTGTTTCATGAAAGAACAAAGCATATCGAAATTGATTGCTACTTCATTCGCGAAAAGATACAACAGGGGTTGATACACTCCAGATATATCACCACAAGGGACCAGTAGGCTGATTTGCTGACGAAGGCCTTAGGGAGGACTCCACATTATTTTCTGTTGTCCAAGCTTGGTGTCCTGAATGTTTTCAGTACATCCAGCTTGAGGGAAGTATTGGAGATAATGAGTCAAGTTAGTTAGACCTTAATTAAGCTGATTAGACAGGTAGTTATAAGGTAGTTAGTTTGTTAATGATTAGTTAAGAGGAGTTAGTTGAGCCCTAACAGACTTGTATGTATATACAATGTATGTACAGATTTCATGATTCAGTACAGTCAATACACATCTTCTACTTCTAAATTCTCTCTGATTTCCAGTTCTCCACACTATTGCTCCGATTGTGATTTCGTGTCGCACTTGCACTGTGCATCTCTAAGGTGGAACTCCTCTCATCATATCAACATCGAATTTCAAATGTAAATTAATGATGCTCAATTGCTCGTGAATGACTTATAGCTATTTAAATTGGATCTCAGATTGCGGCACGAGCAAGACAGTCTATGCTGATTCGTTGGATGGGCCATCACAAAGACACTATTATTGCTATCATGCAATATCCAATACACTTAATTAATTCTCTTTCAGCTCCTGTATTTCTATTGTTTATGTCGTTGGACACGTTTCTCCATCTTCTTTTACAATTATTTGATATTGTCGGATAAAAATTACATTAAAAACTTTGAATTAACAAGTACAAATAAAATTCTTAAAATGCACATAATAAAAATAATGGAAGGATACCTTGTGTTGCAACAATTGAGAAAGATATCAACCAGCCCTATAATACAAGGGTTAAAGTGCAACTTTGCCTAAATAAAAATATGAAACCAGAAAAACTACATGAATACAGGGGATTAAATTCAATGGGATAAAAGAGGAAATTGGAATGTAACTGTAAAATTAGGTCTTGGGTTTAACTCATAAAAGCTAGCTCAAAGAAAGTCTTATAAAAAATTCACCCATCTCATTAATAACCAATGTGAGACTTTTTTCATTCTTTCACCTTAGTCCTGCTCTGATACTATGTAAGATTAGGTTTTGGGCTGAACTCACACCTCAAAAGCTAGCTCAAAAGAAGAAGGATTATCTAATCTTTATAAAGAGTCTACTCATCCCATTAACCACCAACGTAGGATGTTTTTTTTATTCTTCAACAATAACCAAAAGGAGAATGCTCGTCAATTAAATGAATTCCTACCCTCAAAACTTCCTAACCCTCTCTTTTGTTTCATTAGTTTCTAATGTGCACTTCGAAATAATGTTCATATGTCTGCGACTGCTCCTTTGACAAGTTTGTTTTCAATGTTACAATAATCAAAACTTCAACATTCTAAATATTGATATAAATTTTAACACGTCTAAATGAAATTATTAGTCAGCGGATTATATAAGAGCTAAAAAGTAAAAAAAATATATTAGATTTTCAATAATCAAAATATCAAAAATTTCTTATACCTGAGAGGTGGAGAAAGTTTTAAATATCTTTTCATCTTCCCTTTCTTTGAATGAACTTTTATGTCAAATTAAAAAAAAAGTGACACTAAGGGATTGATATGAAAACGAAGGATCGAAGTACTAGCAACATCACACAATTTCAATTACACGCTATCTCAAATCTCGATAATCCCGGCTTCCTCAAGCTTATACATATGCGGGTGATGAAAATTTTATCATGTGCAAATGTTCAATATTTATTTATTTTTTAAGTATATTAGATTATCTTGTGAAATAAATATCTGATAAATATTGTTAATATTGATAAATTTTAAATGGTATTAATTAAAATGATTTTTAAACTTCTCTAAAATAAATTACAATATATATCTATGTGGTTATTTCATGTTTTTTCCTCACAAATCAAATAAGAAGAGGACTATTGAGATATCCATAATTCAATTATTTTCTTTATCAATCATTGATTTTTTAATCAAAGTAGATATAAAATATACATAAATATTACCAATATTCAAAAATAATATGTCTAGGATCACCAAGACATATTCCAAGCAACTCTCCTATGCTGGTAGAATTCAAGTAATTAATGCAGTATTCTTTGCCATCTATAATTTTTGGGGGGCTATTTTTATTTTGCCTCAAAACATCCTGAAAGAACTAGAGAAGAAATGCAGAGAGTATTTATGGGGTGCTACGACTGACAAGAAAAAAAATCTCACTGGTATCTTGGGAAGCAGTTTGTCATCCAAAAACAAGAAAAAGTTTGAACATCAAGAATTGCAGCGCATGGAACATAACATGTGTTGGTCAACTACTATGGTTATTGATAACAAAGAAGGATTCATCGTGGATCAAGTGGGTTCATGAACTGTATATGAAAGACCACGAAGACATATGGACACATAAAGCCTCTCCAGAAAGTAGTTGGTATTGGAGGAAAATTCATTCTTTAAAGGATAGCATGAAGAATTAGTAAATCAATGACTGGTACAAACTCACTCTCACAGGGAACAATGCTATTGCAAGAAGATACATAAAACTGATAGGTGAGCAGACACGATTCCCTATTGCTGAACTCGTATGGAATGCAATAGTCCAGCCAAACCACAGGGCCCTGGTATGGCTTGCTGCACAAAACAAGCTCCTGACTAAGGACAAATTGCTTAAGATGAATATACCAATTGATGATGATACTTGCTGCTTATGTGATAAACAATTACAAGAAATAACTTCCCATTTATTTTTCCATTATGACTAGATCAAAAGAAGTCGCAAAAGGGATTGAAGCATGGACAGTTATCACAATGCACTTTGGGGAATTGGAAAGAGTGTTGCTGACTATCAAAAGGAAGAGATGTAACCAATTTAAGAAGGCTATGTTGACAACAATATGGGGAGCGTTGTACTACCACACCTAGAGGGCAAGGAATTGAAAACACTTTAAAGGAATCCATGTAAAATCGGTTGAAGCACTAGCACAAATAGTTTCATGTTTTCTATCTCAAAGAGAGCACATAGCAATAGCAATAGAGAGCACATAGCAATAGAGAGCACTATCAGAACTAGATTAGATATGTTTTCTATCTTAAAGAGAGCACATAGCAATAGCAATAGAGAGCACTATCAGAACTAGATTAGATATGTTTTCTATCTCAAAGAGAGCACATAGCAATAGAGAGTTCATGTATAGGTTACAGAACTAATAGTTTCATGTTTTCATGTTTCTTTTCTTTGGTTGAGACTTGATTCTTCTGGCACCCTGCCTGGTAGGTGATCATGAAATTAGGTGCTCCTTAAGTTGTGACACGTTGGTTGATTTCTGGTAATAATACATTCACAGTTGTTACCAAAAAAAAAGATATAATTAAAAAATATAAGTTTAAAATTAAAGGTCAAAACTAAAGCAAGTCTATAATTTCAAAAAAATTATAAACTAATTAAATTAAAGTAGAACAAAAAGATCTTTTTAAATTGTTGCTGAAGCAGACATGTAGACGAAAACATGCTTGCTTCAATTTCAACTTTCTCTTATAGAATTAAAAAAATATAGGGAAAAATAATATTCATCATAGAAATAGATAATTTTTACACCATTTAAAAATTATATAATTAAGTAGCTATCAGAAACCTTCACGCTTTAAATTCAAAAGTCAAACATTAAAAAGATTTTATTAGTCCAAGTCAAAAAGCCAATACAACTCGTTAAAATAAACTTTTGCATGTGAATTGGCTACATTTTCGTAGGAGACAACTAAGGAAATTAAAAAACAAAAGAATATGAAGGAGAAGTCTTTCAAGGAAACATCGTACATAACATTCATTGGTTATTACAATCATCGTTAATAGCTATAAATACAATTATAATATTTGTGTAAATCACTGAATTTGCTCGTTCTATCTAACCAAAATATTACAAGGAAAATCAATGGGAAGAAAGAGCCGGACCGGTACGTCGTCATGCCAAGCAACGACATCGTTTCAGGATGATCAAGTACACTTCAGCCACCCCCACATCTTGAAACTTGTGAATCCAAGTGGAAGTCCTCTCACTTGCAATGCTTGTGAGCAGCAAAACAATAGTAACAATCCTTTCTATGGCTGCAACAGTTGCCAATATTTCCTCCACGAAAGCTGCCTCAACGCCCCGCGTTTTCTCGATCACTCATCTCATCCTTCCCACCCTTTAACCCTTCTCCCGATTCCAACTTACCCGACTCGTTCCTTTCTTTGCAATGCTTGTGGATCTGCTGGCAACGGGTTCAGCTTTAGCTGTGCCCGTTGCCAGTTTGATATCCACGTGCAGTGTGCCTCTTGTCCCAGCTCAATACTCATCGACAAGCACCCACATCAATTAGAGCTCATATTTGGTTCTCCTTACGAAGATAAGGATATTGAATATGTTTGTGATGTTTGCGATGCAGTTATGAACAAGGATAATTGGTTGTACTATTGCGCTAACTGCGATTTTGGGGCGCACTTGCAGTGTGCTAGCCCTGAACTTGTTGTTTACCTAGGAAGCCGACCAATTAATCCAAATGCAGATTCAGCACTGGAGATGATAAATTCGGTTAATGATACTAATGATCATTTTTTTCAATATCAACTTGCTAGTCGGATGGCAGCACGAGTAGGAGAAGAGATGATGGAGTCGGCCAGGACAACACGAAGATACATTTACTACTGACGTACTTGATGCATTCGTCCTTGACATTGTTATGAAATATTCTGCAAAATAAATGTTTAATTTGCCGTTATGTAAAACTCTCTCTTTTATCTTGTATGCCTTATATCATCGAAAGACAAGTTTCATCATTTTACATATCTATTACAATTGTTTCACTTTCTTTTCTCCATATTTGTCTTTCTTTATAAGCTTAGTGTTCAGGCCATGTTTACGGCCATCTTAAATTAGCATATTCAATAGAAGGTGCAAGTAGGCATAGCAGATAGAGAAAACAAATTATGTCATAGAGAAATATTGTTTTTTATCAGTTCAAGATTCGTATTAAAGAATCAAATATATAAATGAATCTGATAGGAAAAGCTCATACTAAAAAAACCGATGAGAATCAAACAGACATGATTATTCGTCTAGCAAGTTAATTAGTATTAACACGCGGCAATAATCACATTATTAGATTCCAATGTCTATTACAGATTGGTATAAACTCTAAATGAACTATAATAGTGGACCAGCACTAGGAAAATGTTCATTGAGGAAATGCCAACTTGCAAGAGCAAAAGGTCAACTGAAGCTTCCATGAAACTCGATTCAATTGAATTGTGAATTCGAAGATGCTCGGCCTCATTTTAGTCAAAGTCAAAACATGAAAATGCTCGGTGCCATAAAATAATTAAAATGAATATCTTATTATTTTCTTCTTTAAACTTTTTTTTTCAATCAGTTTAAAAAAGAATGACCTTATTTTGGGCAAAAACTGAATTTTGACTTTTCATTTGACATGTTTAAGGTCACGAAATTAAAAAGTATTTTAGTACATTTAACTTAACTTTAATTTAAGAGCACAAGATTGAAAAATCTTCTTTATTTTCTTAAATTTCGTGTCAAGTCAAACTAGATCATTCTCTTTGAAATGGAGAGTATTTCTTAAAGAAAGGTCATTTCAAAATAATAATTAGATTTCAACAAAATTTAATTAAAAATGATCTAAATTGGTTGAGCGACTTTTTAATTGAAATATCAATACGTAAGTGACTTTTTAAGTGAAATAACAATAGCCGAGTGAATTTTGAATTATAAAACAAAATTAAGTGACTTTGTAAGTAAATCATTCTATTTAATATATTATGTCTCCCATTTTAGTCAGTAACCAATGCATAAGAGCTAGTCAGTCAATACGAAAGATACATGTTAAAATATACTTGTGCATAGCAATTGGCCAAATTGTTATAGTCTGGGACGACTTAGCAAAGTCGTCGTAGGAAACAACGTGGCCAACTAGTAATAGTTGAACTAAAATATGTATAAATGTATGTCACTTGTAACTTTACATTATATTGCACATACCCCTTATACTGCACAGCAAGATTATACGGAAAACAAAATCAATGGGAAGACAGAACCGGGGTACAGATGCGGCACCTCAAGGTAAACAACACTTCAGCCATCCCCATATCTTGAACCTAATTGCCAATAATCCATCTGAAACTGAAACACTACTCACTTGCAATGCTTGTGAGAAACCAAACAATAGTAACAAGCCTTTCTACGGCTGCAACAGCTGCCAATATTTCCTCCACGAAAACTGCTTCAACGCTCCGCGTTTTCTCAATCACCCATCTCATCCTTCCCACCCATTAACCCTTCTCCCGACTCCGACTTATTCGAGTCGTTCCTATACTTGCAAGGCATGTGGCTCTGCTGGAAATGGATTTTGCTTTAGCTGTGCTGCTTGTGAATTTGATATCCACTTGGAATGTGCATCTTGTCCGAGTTCAATACTTGTTGATAACCACCCGCATAATTTGGGTCTCCACTTCGGTTCTCCTTACGAAGATAAGAATATCGAATATGTTTGCGATATCTGCAATGAAATAATGAACAAGGACGACTGGTTGTACTATTGCGCTGCTTGTGATTTTGCATCACACTTTCAGTGCGCGATAATTAGTCCTGAAGTCGGTGTTTTCCCCAAACAGCAGCGTCCAATTCCAAATTCAAATCCAAATCCAAATCCAATTCCAAACACAAATAGAAATCCAAATGCAACATTGGAGATGATAAATGCAGCAAATGAAGCTCATGAACAGATAATGGCAGCTCAAATTAGTGCTCAGATTGCAGCACGAGGAAGAGAGGCTTGTCTGGATCTGGTAGCACCACGAAGACGATATTACTATTAAATCTGTCGTCGTGATAAGAAAATTTTTAAGCTCAAATTGTGCCTTGTATTTTGATGTTCTGTTTTTGAATTGCAAGCAAATGTTTCTGTGTGTTATTTCTCTTCAAAAATAAAAGTTGTTACTTCCTATTTCCAGTGTGAGTGCAATAAGTTGCCAATGTTCACTCTAAGAAAACCAAAGAAATTACTAAGAATTAATGCTACGTTGTTTCTTATAATTCAAATAAAATATTATGTAGATAAACATAAGTAAATTCGATTTAAAAATTTTGGGACTAGCTTTAGATGTTGCAAGGTGTTTTTTATGAAAAATTGGTGATAGTTCAAAAATGAAACTCACCAAAAAAAAAAAAAACAACGCAATACTTAATTCATCAAGATTTAATATTTGCACATATATTTGATAGACTTTTTAACACTTAATTTTTCCGTGGTAAACGAAACACTATTTGTGTGCAACAACTGAATGTTGGACTAATATGCACTAACCCTATAAGTCTATAACACAAGGGTTAAAACAGTTTTGCCAAATTTATAAGATAAAAAGGGCGGAGTTAGGGTCGTGCTAACTATAGTTATGGCTAAACTAATAGCTTTGATTCAAATTATATATTATTTGTTTTTTGAAAATCTTTTTGAATATTTATAACAATTATTGAGTTGAAATTCAATAATTTTAAAAGATTAGAATCCAAAATCATGACTCGAGAAAGGCTAAAAGAATTTAGGGGTGAGAAGCAAATTGGGAATCTCCAGAAGAGCATGTGAATTTACAGTGGTAGAGCCAGTAAATTGCTGAAGAGCGTGCAAATATTTTTCTTAGTTGTGTTAAGGTTATGCAAAATTAAATATACAATCATAATAGATAATATTCCAACTATCAGTAGATTGTTGAAGAGCGTGCAAATACTTTTCTTATTTGTGTTAAAATTGTGCAAAATTAAATATATATACAATCATAATAGATAATATTCGAACTATGTAAATTATATAAATTTTTAGCGAAAATTGTGTATGGACTACCCTTGGATTCGCCCTTAGAATCCAGAGCGGTCGTCTGCACAAAGCATTCTGTAATGCAAGCATGAGAGCACCAAGCAGACATATATAACTGTTCATCTGGCAATTTAGTTTTGAGACATTACAATAATAGAACTGCTAAGTCCAAAAGATGATCAATACGTATTAGAACCAAATCTAAATGAATCGAATATAGTCAGCATTCAGCACTAGGATAATGAATGATGAAAATGCCAACTTGCGAAGTGCAAAAAGTCTAACAGTGGACTTTTACCATAACATTCATGAACCTCAAGACGGTTGACTTCCAAATTATCAATTTGCCGAAATCGGTGGACCTAATTTACAGTTTATATCACGGAGACGACTACCTATAAATAATAAATCTAGACAAAGTTTCTTTTTTTTTTTCATCTGGCTTTCATATTTGTATTGGGGCATCACTACTAAATTTGAATTTGTGTTGTGGAGTTCTGTGTGTATATTCTGAAGATTCAAACTTGAGACCCAAAACAATTTTTGGGATTACAAGTGAGAGAATAAAATGAAAAAGGAAATTAATTAACTTAAGAAAAACAACAAGAAGGACCACATTTAGTCCACGTCAAATTATAAAGGTGTTCGCCATTATTGTAGTAGCTATTTATTTAGTACACAACGCAAAGTCAGTCAATATATGCTTACACAGTTTTAAATAGCAGTTGGGCAAGTTATTACAAGTAACTATCATAGCTAAATTATTAGTATCTACAAGTACAATTACAAATTACTGAAATTCACTATACTGATTCCAACAAAGTTACAAAAGAAAATCAATGGGAAGACAGAGTCAGAGTACAAATGCATCATCTCAAGGTAAACAACACTTTAGCCATCCCCACATTTTGAAACCTATTGTGAATCCACCTGAAACTAAAGCACTCACTTGCAATGCCTGTGAGCAACCATATAACGATAAGCCTAATTTCCATGGATGCACCAGCTGCCAATATTTCCTACATGAAAACTGCTTCAACGCTCCGCGTTTTCTCAATCACTCGTCTCATTCTTCTCACCCTTTGACCCTTCACCCAATTCCGTCTTACTCGAGTCGTTCCTATATTTGCAAGGCTTGTGGCTCTGCTGGAAATGGATTTAGCTTCAGCTGTGCTTGTTGTGAATTTGATATCCACTTGCAATGTGCATCTTGTCCGAGTTCGATACTTGTTGACAAACACTTTCAGTGCGCGATAATTAGTCCTGCGATACTTGTTGACAAACATCCACATCAATTGGGGCTCCATTTCGGCTCTCCATACGAAGATAAGAATATTACATACATTTGTGACATGTGTAATGTGATAATGAACAAGGACGATTGGCTGTACTATTGCGCTGCTTGTGATTTCGGGTCACACTTGCACTGTGTCATAACTAGTCCTGAAGTCGGTGTTTTCCCCAAACAGCAGAGTCGGAATTCAAATCCGAATCCAGCGGTTGAAATGATAAATTCAGCGAATAATGCTCATGCGCGGCTTATAGCAGCTCAAATTCGCGCTCAGATTGCGGTACGAGCAAGTGAGGCTGCTCTGGACTTAATCAGTTAATCTACGCCATACGGCTGCATTTAACTTTATCCCGCTATCTATCGTGATTATTTAATACATCCCCTTTTGGCCTTCTCCTTTTTTTTATTGTAAAATAAATGCTTTATTGTTGTTATGTCATTTCTCTTTCAAATTTGTTTGTTTTTGTTTCTATTACAAACCAGTGTTTGATTTTCCCTTCTGCTATCCTTGGGGTCGAAAATTAGCGGTTTTGCCAGAATTATAACCACATCAATCCTCTCATTGTAAAAATATATATTCATGAGAAAAGAAGAGGAAGTAATTGACAAATGAACACAAAAACAGACCGAGTATTTCGAAGAGGCAACATCAAAAACCCACACCATTTAAATTCTAATTTTTTTCCTTTATATATTTTTCTTTACGTATATACATATATTTTTAGAATTTCTTTTCTACTTGTGTATCAAATATAATAGAAATAAAGTTTTTATTTTTAAAAAAGTGTCGCTGGTAAGTTAAATAATACTTTTTTGAAAAAAAACTAAAAAGAATTGGAGGAGAGAGGGAGTTTACCGTGAGAAAAAAATACTTTTATATGCATCGTCAGTGTACAAGATTTTCTATGCTATCAGGTAACTTTAAAGATAATTGCTATAATCTTTTCTAGTAATATTTTTATTTTTTGAAAAGAATATAATTTAGAAAAATATTAATGATAATTTGAATCCTAATTATACTGTAATCCAAATTCCTTACTAATTTTTAGATTGTTTTCTTTTCTTAATTTGAATCCAAATTATACTCTTTCTCTCTCTTTCTCATAGGTATTGTATGACAATGGTAAAATGATAATCTGAATCCTAATTATACTGTAATCCAAATTCCTTCCTAATTTTTAGATTTTTTTCTTTTCTTAATTTGAATCCTAATTGTACTCTTTCTCTCTCTTTCTCATAGGTATTGTATGACAATGATAAAATGACGATGTTGTGATTGTTGTCTTGTCTTTTCATTTTTATTCCTTTCGTTTTTCTTAAATTATTCTGTTAATTTTTTATTTTATTTCAAAAAAACTTAATTTATGACATTCATATTTAAAATAATAATAATTCTAATAAAATATGTAATCAAAAACAAGATTTGAAAAAGATGGAAGATGCAAGGAGTTGCTCAAGATATTTTTCGTCTTCTATGAAAAATAGAACAATAGAAAAATGAAACGACACTTAAAAAAATACTTAATTTTGTGAAAAAAATACCAATAAATCCTAGAAACAATAAACAAAATTAAAATATATCTAACAAGGTTAGCTTTGATTGTAGATATAAAAAATGCAATTGTAATGTATTGAAAAAATAATGTATAAAAAGACTACATAGTGAAGGAGAAAGAAATGGATATATATGTTTGTAGAATAATTTATTTTTTAAAAAAAAAGATAATTAAATTATAGTAGAGAAGCCAATAAAAAAATTGCACTATTTGCCAAAGAGGAAAATATATGGTGAAATGGAGAGAAGTAGAGAAAGAGAAAAAATAGTAATTAATTTTTTAAAATATAAATAAATAAACATTATAAAGAAATACTACTTGATAACCCGGTGAATATTATCTGGTGTAAAATTTTTGTACACAGATGGTGCACCAAAATTAAACTCTTTAAAAAAAAATTAAAAAAAAAATTGGAGGGGAGAGGGGGTTTACACTGAAAAACAGTGGGGGATTGGGTTAAGAAAAATATTTTATATTTTATTTATTTGTTTAAAATAGTAATACTTTAATATTTAACTTTAACTAGTAATAATAATTCATTTAATTTTTGTCAACAAAAAATATTATTTCTCAAGGAGTATGATGTGATAATCTTTTTTTTAAAATAAAAAGGAGAGACTATAATACACTTACTATGATGACTGATAAGAGTGTAATAAAAAAAATAAAGTGTGTTTTTTAGACTAATAAGTGATAGTTAATTAGGTATGTAATCCACATTGTCAATAGTTTAAGCATGAAAGGAAAAAAAAAATAGTTCATGTTTTCAACACTTATCTCTTCTATTTATAAGGAATTAGTTGAGTGAAAATAAAAATTCTTAGTAGAGCGACTTCTATAAAAATAATTGATCTTTATTCACTTTTACTTGTCAATTCTCATTTTTACTTGTCACTTTAGATATATAAAAAACTAATTGTTTTTGTCATTTTTAAATCTCTTGCATTAAATAATATTCTGCAAATCATTCTTCAAGACTTAGACTAAATGCAAAAAAATCTATTTATCTAATCAAATAATAGGCATGTTTCACCAATTTACATATCTATTTCAATTGTTTCACTTTCTTTTCTCCATGTATTGTCTTGCTTTAGCTTAGTGTTCAGCCCATGTTTATCTTCTTAAATTAGCATATACAATAAAAGGTGCAAGTGGTACATAGATCTAGAAAATAAATTATGAAAAGATGGTGAGAGATTCGTGTTAGATTGTGGAGTCTAATATAATATTTAATGTACTATTAGATATTTGTCAACTTCGCGGTTGAAGCAAGCACCTTATATAAAATTTGACTCCTTCATGATCAAGAGTGATTTTTACTGGAGTGAAAAGGATCAGTGTTGCTACTTCAAGAAATATTCTGATTCTTATTCCTTTTTACTCTTGTATGTGGATGATATGCTGATTGCAAAGGAGATAAACAATCTGAAGGTAGGTTTGTCTTCTCAGTTTGAAATGAAGGATTTAAGTGCTGCAAAGTAGATTCTTCGAATGAGAATTATTCCGGACAGATCTGCTGGCACCTTAAATTTGTCCTAAGAGCAATACATTGAGAAGGTGTTATCCAGATTCAGGATGAATGATGTTAAACCCAGGACTACTCCTTTGGCAAGTCATCTAAAATTGTCAAACGAGCAGTCATCAAAGACAATCGAGGAGCGTGAACACATGACACTAGTTCCCTATGCCTCTGCAGTTTGGAGCTTGAGGTATGCTATAGTCTGCACAAGACACGATATAACACATGCAGTAAGAGTTGTTAGCAGATATATGTCAAACCCGGGAAAGAACATTGGAAAGCTGTAAAATGGCTTCTAAAATACTTGAAAGGTACATCTAATACTTCACTTTGTTTTGGCAATGAAAAAATTGTCTTGCAGGTATATGTGGTACAATAACTAGTTGAATGTCAATGCTTCAAAAGTGTATGCGGTACAATAATTAGCAATAGCTGAAGCTGGAAAAAAATTATATGGTTAGTTGATTATCTGGAAAAGTTGGGCAAGAGGCAACAGCAGAAAACTCTCTACACAGGCAATCAGAGTGCCATATAGTTGGTGAAAAACACAATCTATCAAGTGAAGACAAAACACATTATATTAGAAGACAGTACCATTTTACTCGCAAGTCAGTTGAAGATGGTGATGTGTGTTTGGAAAAGATAGAGGGTGCAAAGAATCTAGCAGACATGTAACTAAATTAAATGTGTTGATGCTGGGAAACTAAGATTGTGCAGAACCTTGGTTGGTCTTTTGTAGCGACTACAGAAGAGGATTGTTGTGGTGTAATGAAGATATTAATGATGCAAACTTATCTTTTGTTGTTGTTGACTGGATTAGTCTCCAAGTGGGAGAATTGTTAGGTTATGGAGTCTGATGTAATATTTAATGTACATTATCCGTGTAAAATATTTTGTATTCATTTAATATATATATATATATATATATATATTACACCCGTGGAGGTTGTCCAAGTAATTGGGTGTTACCATGTTAAAAAATTATTTTCCCATTTTTAGAGAGAGAAACTCTCACTTCTCTCTTCTTCTTCTTCAACATTTTTCTTCTTCAGTTCTTCATCTTGAATAGA
>DF357302.1:109200-122674 GCA_000787875.1 Solanum virginianum | reverse complement strand
AAGATCGATATATACTCAAACTTCTCACTGATTCAATTGGAATTATAATACATTAAAAGCAAAATGTTCTTTGTCCTCAGTTTTGTATTATAATTCAAACTTTTTTGAAGGACATAGATAAATATGAGTTGGAATAAATAAATGATGGGTGCTTTTTATAAAATATAAAAGTTTGAGGTAGTTTCAAATATTTAAAACTTTTCAAATGCTATCCCAAATTTCCAAATATATTTACTAAATTTTATGGCCAAACACCACTTTCCAAGTTTTTTTCAAAAATTTTTGAGGACAAACAACACCATAAGATTCATGAAAAAAGAAGAGGAGGGAGAAATTGAAGAGTGAATATCAAAAACACATTTAGCATTTCAATTTTTGAGTTTCTTATTCAAACTATCAAGTATGTACTTATCAAGCTATCACCAAATTAATGTTTATCAAAGCACATATCAATTATCAGTTGTTCACTTTTTCTATGTGAAATATCAATATTGTTCGTTGATAATTCAGATATATTCAAAAGAAGTCTATTTTTTTTTTTTATTTATATTGAAGACTACTTTCACATCTTTATACATCTTTTTTTTCCCAATTAATTGATTATATATATATAGTTATTAGAAAAGGTTAGAATGGATTGAATATATTCACAAGAATTATCCATAACTTATCGAAGATTAGTGAAAGGTGATCAAAATGGCTAACTAATTCATAAATATTGATATAAGTGGTAATTTCAGTCCATATAAAAGAAAATGGATCTATTTAAAATGCGCTGCATTGATAAGTTCTTAATTATTGTTCTAGTTATTCTTAAATTTCTAGAATCATTTCTCTACCAATTATTATTATCCCAAATAGGAATTCAACATTCTCAATTAGAATAGAGCTATGCTAATATTTATGGCAGGTTCAACAATCTTTTATGCTACTTTTCATATGTCCGAGCTTTGGTTTTTATACACCAATTTTACACTCGTCAAATTTCATTATTACTTCTTAAGTTTTGTGCACAATAGATGTATATAATTTTTTATTCTCTCCGTTCACTTTTAATTGTCAAAAAAATTTTAATTTGATTTTTACTTTTATTTATCATTTTTGACTAATCAAGGTAAGACAGTCTTTTTTTCTATTATAATCATTAATTCATTGTCATTAAGTTAATGTTTTTGAAAAATATATTGAGTAAATATATTTGGAACTCTATCAATTAAAAGGGTAAAATGATAAACTTATTATATCAATAATTATTTTTTTAATAAGTGTGTCAAGTCAAAATTTGACAACTAAAAATGAACTGAAGTATATCATATGATTCTAAGTTGACTTAAAACAATAGTATAAATTTTCATAACAAGCCTGGCATTAATTTGAAAAATAGAGTAATATTTGTTATAAAATTGATTAAACTTAGTTGATGATAAATTCTTTTTTTATGTATTATATCTTTCTAGTATTGATACTATCACAACGCTAAATCATTCGGATAAAATGGTCAACATAACTACGATGAGTTTCTCCATTTTCATGCAAAACGACAATCAAACAACAGCACATCATAAACTACACTTTCAAAAGAAAATATAATTAATTAAAATCAGAATAGCTGTGAAGAAGCTCAATTCGATACTAAATTACTAATCAATATAAATGATAAATTATTCTCATAAAAAGGTCAATAATATTACGCGTAATTAACCTTATAATATTTGGAGTGATTATTTAAAGAAATTTATTTATTCGTAACGTTCTTCATGGTTCATGAACATGCTGATTGGTGATTGTTGGTATTTATTTTCCACTTTTTTCTACTTTTAACAGGTCCAAATATTTTGAATTTTTTTAAGAGAAAAAAACAACTCTTAAATATCATTATAATGACTTCCGCTTCTTTGGCAGTAAAATTTTCTACATAAAGGGGCAATCTGCTCCTAAGATGAATATACAATTCAGAAAAAGAGAAAAAATATCGAGAGATCCACGGAGAGAAAGTGAGCATTTTCTTCTGTGAGATATACCATAGACTATAAAATAAAATAATCTGTGAAGAAAAATTAGAGTGTGTGCGAAATATTTTTTTCCTAAAAGAAATAGTGTGTTCACTATTTTTTGGTATTTTTTCTCTGAGAGCCTACTATTTATAATAGTAGAGGAAATTGTACACTTGTGCCTACTATTTGTATTAGTAGAAGAAATAAAGTAACAGTGTTGATTTGTGGATGTAACCCAAAAATTTTGGGTGAACCACGTTAAATTTTCTGGTGTCTATTTTGCTTTATTTATTCCTCCTAAATTTTTTTGCTCACTTCGATGCGTGGGCCCCAATAAGTGGTATCAAAGCCTGGTCTAAGTTCATGGCAATGGAGGAAAAGATAAGCAAAATGATCAACCTGAACGGTTCAAACTGTCGTGTTTGGAAAAGAAAAATGAAGGATCTTCTCATGATTACGAAGATACACTTGTCAGTATTCTCTAACTTCAAACCGAAAAGGATGTTCGAAGATGAGTGGGTGTTTGAGCATGAACGAGTTTGTGGATATATTCGACATTTTGTTGATAACAACTTTTATAATCATATTTGTTACGAAACTCATGCTAGAACACTATAGAACAAGCTAGAGCAGTTGTATGCTTCAAAGACCGACAACAACAAATTATTTTACTTAATCCAGTTGATGGAAGTAAAATATCAGAAAAACACTTCTGTAGCTGATCACCTAAATAACATAGAAGGAATTGTGGATCAGTTGTCGACAACGGGCATAAAGTTTGATGATGAGATAATTGCTCTTATGATTCTAGCTTCTTTATCAAAGTCATGGGAAACTCTGAAAGTTTATTTGACAAATACTGCACCAAATGGTGAAGTAAGCATGAAAGCTGTTAAAATCAGTATATTAAATGAAGAAATGAGACGTAGGTCTCAAGATTCAACCTCTTTCTCAGAATCAGAAGTTCTGGTTACTGAAAAGAGGGGGAGAAGTCAAGTGAAGGGTTCAAGCTCCAGAGACAAGAGTCGAGGAAAGTCAAACAAATATGCAAATGTCGAGTGCCATTACTGCAAGAAGAAAGGTCATATCAAGTAATTTTGTCGAAAATTTAAGAGTGACCGACAAAATAATAGAGACAAGAAGGGAAAGGCAAACAGTGATGATGAACAAGGACATCTTGTCGACGAGTTCAATATTAGTTGGTGACCGGTGAGATTGTATAGTCAGTTAGCGCAAGACAACTAGTGTTGGTAATCATGGCAATGTTGTCGACGTGTTCAATATCAGTTGTGACAGTGATATTGTTAGTCAATTAACTCAAGAGACAAGTTGGGTAATTGATTGTGGTGCAACCATTCTCGGTACACCACACAAAAACCTTTTCTCATCTTACTCACATGGAGACTATGGTGTTGTAAAGATGGGAAATGGAAACTTGTCAAAAGTTATTGGCAAGGGAGATGTCTGTTTGGAAATGGATAACGGCATGAAGCTTCTTCTAAAAGATGTTAGGCACATCCCCGATGTGTGCCTAAATTTAATGTCTATAGGCAAGCTTGATGATGAAGGTTTTCAAAATAGTTTTGAAAATGGAAAATGGAAGCTTACCAAAGGCTCCCTTATCATTGCGAGAGGACCCAAACTCTCAAAACTATATGTGATGCAAACAAAGGTCTCTGATGTATCTATAAATGTTACGAAAAATGAAAATATCGCACGTTTATGGCATAAGAGGCTTTGTCATGCTGGTGAAAAAGGGATGTCTAAATTGGTGAAAGATAAAGTTCTACCTGATTTAGATCAGGTATCCTTGAAAGATTGTCTAGCTGAGAAACAGAACAGAGTCTCGTTCCATAGCTCTCCACCTTCCAGAATGAGGAATATTTTGGATCTAATTCACTCTAATCTCGGATCATTTCATATTATTGTAAAAAGCATGGTATTAGACATCAAAGGATGCCTCCAAAGACACCATAGTTAAATGGTTTAGTTGAGAGGATGAATCGAACTTTGATAGAAAGAATAAGGTGTTTACTCTTTCATTCAAAGCTAGATAAATACTTTTGGAGGTGAAGTGCTACTTACAACAGTGTATGTTTTGAACCGCTCACCGTGTGCTCCTCTTCAATATGAAGTTCCCTAGAAACTTTGGTCAGGCAAGAATGTTTTTTTCAAACATTTATGAGTATTTGGGTGCAAAGCTTTTGTTCATGTTCCGAAGGATGAAAGGCATAAGCTTGATGTCAAAATATGACAGTGTGTGTTTATTGGCTATGGTTAAGATGAATTTGGCTATAGGTTTTGTGATCCAGTGCATAAGAAGCTGATTAGGAGTCGGGATGTTGTCTTTGTTGAAGATTAAACCATTAAGGATATAAATAAAGTATATACGGAAGGTTTTACTCCTACCGATGATTCAACAAGCTTAAGGTTGAATTCTCCGACAGAAGTACCGACTCAAGTTGAAGATGAGGTTTATGGTGACCATCCGCAAGATGCAGATGATGGAGGTATTCCCCATGAAGATGAACCATAAGAATAGGATGTTGATTGTGGTCACACTCAATCACCAGTGGCTGGAGAGTCTTCAGTACCTTTAAGAAGATTTAGTAGAAATGTGCAGTTTTCTACTAGGTATCCAGCTGATCAGTGGGTTACACTAACTGGCGGGGGAGAACTTGAAAGCTTTTGTGAGGTGATGGATGATTAAAACAAGGAAAAATGGATGGAAGTCGTGCAAGATGAAATGAAATCTTTGTATGAGAATAAAATGTTTGATCTCGTGAAGTTGCTTAATGGTAAAAGAGCATTGAATAATACATGGGTGTTTAGAATCAAACATGAAGAACATGGAGTCCATCTACGTTTTAAAGCGAGATTGGTTGTCAAAGGTTTCAGTCAAAAGAAGGGCCTTGGCTTTGACGAGATATTTTCACCTGTTGTGAAAATGACATTCATTCGTACTATGGTAGGGCTAGCTGCAAGTCTTAATTTGGAAATTGAGCAAATGGATGTGAAGACTGTCTTCCTACATGGAGATTTAGAAGAAGAAATTTACATGGAATAAGCAGTGGGTTTCAAAGTGAAGGGAAAAGAAGATTATGTCTGCAGATTGAAGAAGAGTTTATGTGGCTTGAAATAGGCACCGAGACAATGGTATAAGAAGTTTGAGTTTGTTATATGAGGGCAAGGTTTCAAGAAAACTACTGCACATTAATGTGTGTTTATCAATAAATTCTTTGAAGATGGTTTTTTTTATCCTTCTACTCTATGTAGATGATATGTTGATCATTGAGAAAAATATTTGAAGAATCAATAGTCTAAAGGTATAATTGAGTAAGTCTTTTTCGATGAAAGACTTGGGATTGGCAAAACAAATTCTTGGCATGAGAATTACAAGAGATAGAGGCGGTAAGAAGTTATGGGTATGTCAAGAGAAGTACATTGAAAAAGTACTTCAGAGATTCAATATGGGTAAGGCTAAAGCGGTTAGTTGTCCTCTTGCTAATCATTTTAGATTGAGTTTCAGTATGTGCCCTTCTACTGGTAGGGAGAAGGAATAAATGGTTAGAATATCATATGCCTCAGTGGTTAGGTGTTTTATGTACACCTGATATGTACACAACCAGATATTACTCACTCGATTGGAATAATGAGTCATTTCCTTTCGAATTCTAGAAAGGAACATTGGACAACTGTCAAATGGATTCTCAGGTATCTTCGAGGAACATCCAAAAATGCTTATGTTTTGGAGAAATAAAACCTGTGTTAGTTGGATACACAGAGGCAAATTTAGCTAGCAATGTTGACTCGAGAAAATCAACATCAAGATAATTGATTACATTTGCAGGGGGAGCTGTATCTTGGAAGTCGAAATTGCAAAAGTGTATTGCATTATCCTTTACAGAAGAAAAATTTATAACAGCAACAGAAACTTGCAAAGAATTGTTATGGATGAAGGGATTTCTTAAGGAACTTGGTGTCAAACAGAACAAGTTTGAAATATTCTGTGACAATCAAAGTGCTATCCATCTTTGCAAAGATGCCTCCTTTCACGCAAAGTCCAAATATATCGACATAAGATATCATTGGATAATAGATGCATTGGAGAAGAGGCTGCTACAACTTCAAAAGATCCATACTGATGAAAATGGATCAGATATGATGACAAAAATTCTGCCAAGAGAGAAGTTCGAGTACTGTCGAACAACTGTAGGAATGGCAGAACCCTCCATTTGTCAGGAAGGGGAGAATTGTTAAGTGGGTCCCTCTATAATTGGAGGCCCCATATGAAATAATTCAAACACAATCCACATGCCAATTTGTTTTCTAAATTCATGAACTCAAATTAGGCATGTTGCGTTGTCAACAAAAGGTGACAAAAGTTTATGGTTGGCCACCAACCATTTTCTTTGTCAAAATAAGAATGCAATTGCAGACAAAGTTTTACCTATAAAAGGAACACTTCAGCTCCTTCATTTTATATCAAAATAGAGAGAAAATACGGAGAGAGTCACAGAGAGAAAGTGAGTATTTTTCTTCTGTGAGGTATATCATAGACTATAAAATAAAATAGTTTGTGAAGAAAAATTGAGTGTGTGCTTAGGAAATATTTTTCCTAAAAGAAATAGTGTGTTCACTATTTTTGATATTTTTCTCTGAGAGCCTACTATTTGTAATAGTAGAAGAAATATAGTAAAAGTGTTGATTTGTGGACGTAGCCCAAAAGTTTTGGGTGGAACACTTAAATTTTTTGGAGTCTATTTTGCTCTATTTATTCCTCCTATAATTTGATTGCTCACTTCGCTGCATGGACCCCAATAGATATTGCACAATGTCAACCCAAAAATGAAAAGAGAAAGGTACTGTGTGATGGTGTTTTACTTGAATTCCGTCTTCTCTTATTATTGACTTAAGTATATAATATTTTCTGTGTTACTTCCACATAGAATCTGACTATTCTCTGAGACAGAGGAATAGTAATTGTTGTTTTAGTGATAAGCACTAGAACAAAAATAGTTTTTAGCAGCAATAAATATGCACATCAATAAAAAGTGTTAAAGATTTTACTGGCATGTTAATAGGGTTTAGAAACATTTACAAAGAGTGCTAAATGTAATTATCACTAGTAAATTGCCTCTTAAAAAATATAATTAGTGACAGATAACCTATTATCTTCAATTAATTGCTGCTAAAAATTATTTTTGGTATAGTGAAACCATAAAAGTACAAGATCACATAAGCCTACTAACTGCACACATAAATATTATCAGAAGAGATGAAGAAATGTGAGCGATGAAGTGGTAGATATTGTTGTGATTATTTTTAAATGCAGATGTTATTGATGAAATTTAATCAATCAATTAGGCCCTAAAGCTTTAGAGGATATTCGTTTCCTGAAGTTTGTCTCTTAATTTCTGAATTCTGATTATGGAAGATGTTTTCGTGATAAAAGTAGTGGTTTCTCTTTTTGGATACAAATGGACTATTGCATTTGTGAATATATTAGACTTTATCGATAACAACGTTTACAATCATATTTGTAACCAAACTCATGCTAGAACATTGTGGAACAAGCTGGAGTAGTTGTATGCTTCAAAGACCGGCAACAACAAATTATTTTACTTAACCCAGTTGATGGAAGTAAAATATCAAGAAAATATTTCTGTAGTTGATCACCAAAATAACATAGAAGGAATGATGGATCAATTATTGACGATGGGCATAAAGTTTGATGTTGAGATAATTGCTCTTATGATTCTAGCTTCTTTACCAAAGTCATGGGAAACTCTAAAAGTTTCTTTGACAAATACTGCATCAAATGGTGTAGTAAGCATGGAAGCTGTCAAGAGCAGTATATTAAATGAAGAAATGAGACGTAGATCTCAAGGTTCAACCTCTTTTTCAGAATCAGAAGTTCTGGTTACTAAAAAGAGGGGGAGATACCAAGTGAAGAGTTCAAGCTCCAAAGACAGGAGTAGAGGAAAGTTAAACAAATATGCAAATATTGAGTGCCATTACTACAAGAAGAAATGTCATATCAAGTAATTTTGACAAAAATTCAAGAGTGACTGACAAAATAATAGAGACAAGAAGAAAAAGGCAAACAGCGATGATGAACAAGAAAATCTTGTCGATAAGTTCAACATCAGCTGTGACGAAGGGATTGTTAGTCAGTTAACCCAAGAGACGAGTTGGGTAATTGATAGTAGTGTAACCATTCATGGCACACTACACAAACAACTCTTCTCATCTTACACACATGGAGACTATGGTGTTGTAAAGATGGGAAATGAAAACTTGTCAAAAGTTATTAGCAAGGGAGATGTCTGTTTGGAAACAGAGAACGACATGAAGCTTCTTCTAAAAGATGTTAGGCACATCCCTGACATGCACCTAAATTTAATGTCTATAGGCAAGCTTGATGATGAAGGTTTCCAAAATAGTTTTGGAAATGGAAAATGGAAGCTTACCAAAGGCTCCCTTATCATTGTGAGAGGATATAAACTCTTAACACTATATGTGATGCAAGCAAAGGTCTCTGATGTATCTATAGATGTGACGAAAAATGATAATACTGCATGTTTATGGCATAAGAGACTTTGCCATGCTGGTGAAAAAGGGATGTATAAATTGGTGAAAGATAAGGTTCTACCTGATTTAGATCATGTATCCTTGAAGAATTGCGAAGTGTCTCATTCCATAACTCTCCACCTTCCAGAATGGAGAATGTCTTGGATCTGATTCACTCTGACGTGTGTGGTCCACTACCAAAGTCACTTGGTAGAGCCAGATATTTTGTGACATTAATTAATGACCATTCGAGGAAGACCTGGGCTTATACCATTAAGTCCAAGGATCAAGTGCTAGAAGTCTTCAAACAATTTCATGCCTCAGTTGATGGAGAAACTGGGAAGAACATCAAGTGTATCTACACAGACAATGGCAGAGAATATATTAGATCATTTCATGCTTATAGCAAAAAGCATGGTATTAGACATGAAAGGACGCCTCCAAAGATACCACAGTTAAATGGCTTAGTTGAGAGGATGAATCGAACTTTAACAGAAAGAATAAGGTGCTTACTCTTTCATTCAAAGCTAGATAAATCCTTTTGGGCCAAAACGCTACTTACAACAGTGTATGTTTTAAACCGCTCACTGTGTGCTCCTCTTCAATATGAAGTTCCGTAGAAACTTTGGTCAGGCAAGAATGTTTCTTACAAACATTTGCGAGTATTTGGGTGCAAAGCTTTCATTCATGTTCCGAAGGAAAAAAAGGAAAAAACTTGATGTCAAAACATGACAATGTGTGTTTATTGGCTATGGTCAAGATGAATTTGGCTATAGGTTCTATGTTGAAGATGAGGTTCATCATGACCATTCGCAAGATGCAGATGATGGAGGTATTCCCTATGAAGATGAATCAGAAGAAGAGGATGTTGATGGTGGTCACACTCAATCACCAATGGCTGGAGAGTCTCTAGTACCTTTAAGAAGATCTAGTAGAAATATGCAATCTTCTATTAGGTATCCAGCTGATCAGTGGGTTACACTAACTGGTAGGGGAGAACCTGAAAGCTTCAGTGAGGCGATGGATGATGAAAACAAGGAAAAAAGGATGAAAGCCATGCAAGATGAAATGAAACCTTTATGTTAGAATAAAATAATTGATCTCGTGAAGTTGCCTAATAGTAAAAGAGCACTGAAGAATAAATGGGTGTTCAGAATCAAACATGAAGAACACAGAGTCCATCCACGTTTTAAAGCGAGATTGGTTGTCAAAGGTTTCAGGCAAAAGAAGGACATTGGCTTTGACGAGATATTTTCACATGTTGTGAAAATGACATCCATTCGTACTATTGACGAGATATTTTCACCTGTTGTGAAAATGATATCCATTCGTACTGTGCTAGGGCTACCTGCAAGTCTCAATCTAGAAATTGAGCAAATGGATGTGAAAACTGCCTTCCTACATGGAGATCTAGAAGAAGAAATTTACATGGAATAACCAGAGAGTTTCAAAGTGAAGGGAAAAGAGGATTATGTTTGCAGATTGAAGAAAAGTTTATATGGCTTGAAACAGGCACCAAGACAATGGTATAAGAAGTTTGAGTCTGTTATACGAGAGTAAGGCTTCAAGAAAACTACTGCAGATTGATGTGTGTTTATCAATAATTTTTTTGAAGATGATTTTGTTATCCTTCTACTCTATGTAGATGATATTTTGTTCATTGGGAAAAATATTTCAAGAATCAATAGTCTAAAGGTACAATTGAGTAAGTCTTTTTCGATGAAAGACTTGGGATTCGCAAAAGAAATTCTTGGCATGAGGATTACAAGAGATAGAAATGCAGCAGGAAGTTTTGGGTATGTCAAGAGAAGTACATTGAAAAAGTACTTCAGTGATTCAATATGGATAAGGCTAAAGTGGTTAGTTGTCCTCTTGCTAATCACTTTAGATTGAGTTCCAGTATGTGCCCTTCTACTGGCAGGGAGAAGGAATAAATGGTTAGAATATCATATGCCTCAGTGGTTGGGTGTTTTATGTATGCTATGGTTTGTACTGGCCGGGATATTGACTCACTCGGTTGGAGTATCGTGTGGCTCAGTGGTTGGGTGTTTGATGTATGCTCTGGTATGTACACAGCCAGATATTGCTCACTCGATTGGTGTAGTGAGTCGTTTTCTTTCGAATCCTGGAAAGGAACATTGGACAGCTGTTAAATGGATTCTCAGGTATCTTTGAGGTATATCCAAAATATGCTTATGTTTTGGAGAGGCAGAACTTGTGTTAGTTGTATACACAGATGCAAATTTAGCTGGCGATGTTGACTCGAGAAAGTCTGCATCAGGATACTTGATTACATTTGCAGGGGGAGCTGTGTCTTGGCAGTCAAAATTGTAAAAATGTATTGCATTGTCTTTTACAGAAGCAGAATTTATAGCAGTAACAGAAGCTTGCAAAGAGTTGTTATGGATGAAGGGATTTTTTAAGGAACTTGGTTTCAAACAGATCAAGTTTGAGATGTTCTGTGATAATCAAAGTGCCATCTATCTTTGCAAGAATGCCTCCTTTCACGCAAAGTCCAAACATATCGATGTAAGATATCGTTGGATAATTGATGCATTAGAGAAGAGGCTGCTACAACTTCAAAAGATCCATACTGATGGAAATGGATTAGATATGATGACAAAAATTCTGCCAAGAAAGAAGTTCGAGTACTGTCGAACAACTGTAGGAATGACAGAACCCTCCATTTGTCAGAAAGGGAAAAATTGTTAAGTGGGTCCCTCCATAAATGGAGGCCCCACATGCAATAATTCAAACACGACCCACATGCTAATTTGTTTTCTAAATTCATGAACTCAAATTAGGCTTGCTGCATTGTCAACAAAAGGTGACAAAAGTTTATGGTTGGCCACCAACCATTTTCTTTGTCAAAGTAAGAATGCAATTGCAGACAAAGTTTTGCCTATAAAAGGAGCACTTCAGCTCCTTCATTTTATATCAAAATAGAGAGAAAATACGGAGAGAGTGTCTGGTGTCTATTTTGCTCTATTTATTCCTCCTATAATTTTATTGCTCACTCCGCTGCATGGGCCCCAATAGATGTTGCACAAAGTCAACCCAAAAATGTAAAGAGAAAGGTACTGTGTGATGGTGTTTTACTTGAATTCCGTCTTCTCTTATTATTGACTTAAGTACATAATATTTTCCCTGTTACTTCCACATAGAATCTGACTATTCTGTGAGACAGAGGAACAGTAATTGTTGTTTTGGTGATAAGCACTAGAACAAAAATATTTTTTTAGCAGCAATAAATATGCACATCAATAAAGAGTGTGAAAGATTTTACTGGCATATTAATAGGCTTTAGGAACATTTACAACGAGTGCTAAATGTAATTATCACTAGTAAATTGCCTCTTAAAAAATATAATTAGTGACAAATAAGCTATTATCTTCAATTAATTGCTACTAAAAATTATTTTTGGTATAGTGAAACCATAAAAGTACAAGATCACATAAGCCTACTAACCGCACACATAAATATTATCATAAGAGATGATGAAATGTGAGCGATGAAGTGGTAGATATTGCTGTGATTATTTTTAAATGCAGATGTTATTGATGAAATTTAATCAATCAATTAGGCCCTAAAGCTTTAGAGGATATTCGTTTCCTGAAGTTTGTCTCTTTATTTCTGAATTCTGATTATGGAAGATGTTGAAGATGTTTTCGTGATAAAAGTAGTGGTTTCTCTTTTTGGATACAGATGGACTATTGCTTTTGTGGGCAATTCTGAAGTTACTTGCTGGTTTTATTATCATCCTCTGTTGGATCTTATTATTAGGGGTGTTCATCAATTGGTTTGTATGGTTTTGAAAGATTTTGAGACATTACAGTTCTGTAGTTTTAATATTCAGACCTTTTATGAAATGCTATACCAATACTAAACCTATTTATATATTTCAGTATTGTTCAGTTTTTCTCTAATCAATTTTAGTTTGGTAACTTCTATTTGTTGGGCTTAGATAATGGTTACTTTAGTTGTTCCATTTAAGGATCAGGTGGTAGAACAAAAAATGAACCATGAGAAATCTTCATGCATTTGAGAATAAATATTTGTTAGGTAAAAAGATAATCAAACAGTTTCATATTTCTTTATGTTTATAAATATCATAGTTACTCATCATCTGTTTAATAGCTCAGCAAGCTCACTGGATATGACTTTGACATTCGCAATCACCCTGGGAAGATTAACGTTGCAGCAGATGCCTTGTCTCGAGTTTATTCGCTACATATATCAGCTTTGGCTATTGCTGAACTCATATTAATTAACCAGTTGTGTGGGTTGAACAAGATCGATACAACTTTACAGGATCTCCAATCCTAGTTGTAACATAATTCAGCGTCCTTGCCTCATGTTTAATTTTAAGGGGGACGTTTACTGTTTCACAATTGGATATTGGTCCCTGTTGATGGAAAACTTCAACATTATTATTGGAAGAATTTCACTCTTCTAAAGTTGGTGGTCAGTCTGGTATATCACACCCATTTCATCACCTTTCCTCTAAGTTTTATTGGGCTGGTATGTGTGCAGATGTGAAGAAATTTGTTTCGAAATTTTAAATTTGTCAATAAATGTAGGATTCAAATTTGAAACCTTCTGGATTACTCTGTCGGTTGCCATTTCCAGATGCCATTATTGAGGATATTTCTATGGATTTTATCACAGGTCTTCCATGTTCTTCCATGGGCACTGTTTTCCTTACAAGTATTTGTGTTCGTGATGATGTTCGTGTTCGTGAAGATGAAGTATTTTTCGTAAGAATTTTCGACAGTTATTTAGCTAATTGTGGACCAATTGTCCGAATACAGTCACTTTATTGCCTTGCCTGCCAATTTTACTAGCCAAAAAATTATTGAGGATGGAGTTTATTCGACTGCATGGTTCTCCTGTTACTAATATGTCTG
>DF357302.1:92310-109135 GCA_000787875.1 Solanum virginianum | reverse complement strand
CTGCATGGTTCTCCTGTTGCTAATATGTCTGATCGTGACCCATTGTTTTTCTCAGAATTTTGGGACAAACTTCATAAAATACAGGGTACACAACTTTCCATAAGTTGGGCCTATCACTCCAATCCGATAGTTAGACTGAGGCGTCAAACAAATGTTTAGAGATGTATCTCCGCTGTTTTGAGACTGACATGCACGCTACTGGGTCTTCTCTGTTACTTTGCGCTGAATTTTGGTATAATACTGCATGCCAACATAGCTTTAAGATGACACCTTTTGAGATAGTTTATGGCCACCCTCCACCTACTATGATGAGGTATCTTAAGGATGGAACTTCTAACTTTATCATTGCTTCTTCTTTATGTCAATATGATGAGACATTAGCTATTTTAAAAGATAATTTGTTACAGGCTCAAGTGAGAATGAAAGATATAGTAGATAAAATTCAAAGCGAAGTTTCATTTACCGTTGGTGATTAGGTATATGTGCGACTATGACCCTACCGCCAGTTATCTTTGCGCTTGCAGTGTCACGTAAAGCTTAGTAGATGATGTTTTGGCCCCTCCCAGATTGTCCAAAGAGTTGGTGAAGTCGTTTACAAGTTGGACCTTCCCCCGGCCAAAATCCATCTTATATTTCACGTCTCTATTCTTCGTAAATGTTTGGGATATCCTTCTAATTAGATTACTCCAATTGAGCTTTTGGATCAGTCATCTTCTTTGATGTCATCCAGACCAGGACTATTTTGAGGGATGGTCACCAAGTTCATCAATGCCTTATCAAGTGGATGAATCTTCCATCAACAGATGCTTCTTGGGAGGACACTCATACATTGGGGACAAGGTTCATCTCTGTAGGGGTGGCATTGTAACAAACCTAGAGAACAAGTTAGAGATACCTAGGTGCAGTACCGGGGATAAGAAATGGCCTAAGCCCCAAGAACAATATGTGGTCCCAAATCCCAATGCCAAGCTATTAGAAAAAAATGTATTAGCAAGAAATTCTTCCAGAAGTTGAACAATTAGTAAGACTATTGTCATCCATCGATATGTTTATAAACTGAACTTCACAACTCTTTCCTGTAAGCGATAGCTAGCCCTAGATATTTGTTGCATTAATTACTTTCCAATTCTTTTAAATATTGAAGGTTGAGAGATTCTGTGGTGAGCCCAAGAACACCAAAGGATTGCACTACATCTTATTTCATTTGTGATGTATTCTAAGATCATCTATACATTTTGATCGGTTGGCTTTCTGTTGGAACAAGACTCAGAAGAGGATTTACACCAGCATCTGAATGTGGATGATCCGAGGATGTGCCACAATACAATGTTGCCAATCCAAATAATGTTCAACTATATTGGCATATATTTTCTTGAAATTCAAGATAATTCAGAGCAGAAATTCTTTTTCTGTCGAAGATCTGACTGAGGGCTTCCAAAATATGTCTTCTCTATATCAACATGAGCAACCTATTGCAAATATTGGACAACCAAACAACACTGAACTTATGGATGTGCATGGCGAGAATTGAAATAACATATTCCTGTTAATATTTTAGTTCCAATGCCAAGTTGCTTCATGCCAAAATAATAAAATGACTAGCTCTTTAATTCTGTATTGTTATAGTAATATTATCCAAGAATATTAATGTGAAATTTTAACGGGCGCAAGAAAGTATCAGCTCTTGTCAAGTTTCTTTTCAAGGCAATATAAGGATAATATGACATATAGAGAATCCCTAATATATAAGAATTAGTAAAAGTACAAAATTCCCAATATGAAAAAATCTGTAATATGAATGTTGAGTATTATAATTAGTTATTGTTCTATGGTAGAGAATATTCAGTTGATGCAAAGAGGAGAACTAAGTTCGATTTAGTAACTACAAGTGAAATTTTAATATCCAAAATAGAAATCATTATCTTTTGTTAAAAGAAGAATCAAAATCTTTTCTCGATATGTTACAACTTTAATTTATTGTTGTAAAGGAGAAGAAAACCACATAAATTCATTGAGTCCTAGTCGAGATGACTTTATTCTCGATGATGATATTCACCTCGAAGAAACTGCTACTCCTAGAGCAACTACAGAGAATGAGACCAAGAATAAGGGGGAGGGTGTTTCTTCTAGAGCAACAACTGTAGAATATAGAAGTACTCATAAATCATCTATTGAACTAAGTTAATTATCTTTCTCCTAGAATCTGAAATGCGGTTGTCCCGTTATCTTTCTCCTAGAATCTGAAATGTGGTTGTCTTGAAACATGGACAGACCTTAAATTTTGCTTTACCCTTCTAAGCATTAGGTGTTTCTACAGCCTTTCAAGGAAAGTAATTAGGATTTCTATTCAACAAGATAATGTTGCACAAAGCCAACCACAAGGTTGTCCCGTTATCTTTCTCCTAGAATCTAAAATGTGGTTGTCCCGAAAAATGGATAGACCTTAAATTTTTCTTTACCCTTCTAAGCATTAAGTATTTCTGCAGCCTTCCAGAGAAAGTAATTGGGATTTCTATTCAACAAGATAATGTTGCACAAAGCCAACCACAAGGTGAAACATCCTTATCTGAGTGAATAATATTTCCTCTCTTGTGTTTATTGAGAAGCTTCCCATATTTAAAATATCTAGAAATCAAGGTTCTGACTCATATTTGGAGTTTTTGTTGTTCTTTCTAAATTAGTTAATAATGGCATACCTCTAGCTTAGGATGTAATAATGGATCACCTCAGAGTAATTGTTCTAGGAAACATTCGAGGGGTAAATCCTCATATGCAACTGGTCAAGCTTCTCAGCTTAGTGAAGTCCCCGGTTCTTTTGAGAATCATAGTAACCATTGACCTATGATGATTAAAGGAGTATAAATCACTTATTAAGCATGTAAAAATTTCAGTTTACGTCACCTAAAGCAGAATTGTCTTCAAATTAACTAGTATTAAATGATTACAATCCTCTTGGATCTTCACGCATCTTTAATCAACCCATATCTTTGGTTAAATTGTTTTGGAAAATTGAAGAAAATGAATAGAAAATGAAGTGTTCTTGTAGTAGTATATCACTATGTTTTCCATTACCATAAGTTTGTCATCAACCGAACCTAGGGTCTAGGAGTGACATGGCTAATAGGAACCTGAAGGTCCCCAAAAAAGCTTCAAAGTATCCAAATTCATATTATCAGTTCGGAAGAGCATTCAAATAGCAAACATTTAATTCTAGGAGACGAGTAAGTAGGACTCATGCTATGGGGATATCATAGGGAAAGGGATTAACATGGATTCACATAACATGTAGCACATAAAGACTAAGGGGTGGGTAAGTATGACTCACTCTATGGGGGCAATTTGGGACTTAGGATCTTCCACATTTCCATATCAAACATATATACATATCATAATTCTCATAATCAATCCATGATAGTCATATGCAATAGATAACCATAATCATGAGTTTCAAATACAACACATAACATATATATCCGACAAGAGTCTATAAGATATCCAACAATGCCTCTAGTCATAGAATGGGGCGGGGGCTAAGACAAGTCCAGGCTCACCCTCAAAGTAAATAGCAAATTGGAAGCAACATAAGGTAGATAGATAATGGCTTGTCCTTGGAAGATAGGACTCACCACAACACTTTCCCAAATCTGATCTAGCTGTCAAATGGTGTATGAAAGTAGTCTCCAACCCCTACATGGTTAGATCATATAGTAAAAGTATGCATTAGTACGTTTGGATGTACTAAGTATGCGGGCATGCAATGCATGTGACTTATCAAACCTGTATTTCAATGTTAGATGACAAGGACACATAATCTAGAAAGAATCATATATCTAAAAAGGGTTGTATATGATATGCCATGAAGTCCTTGATGCATGAAATGCAAAGATGCTCATATATAGTGGGGATGTGACCTCAACCAACATATAAGACCAAGCGAGTTATTACTTAGAATCATGATGTTATCCCCACAATGGAAAAGAGGTGGTCTACTTGCCAAAGGTAAACCATAATTCTCCCTATGGGCCTCCCATTTTGAAAAAGTAACCTTCCTTACGGGTCTCTCATTTCGGATAGGATTTTCATATCATTTCTAGTGGGTCATGCCTCAACTAATGGGATAAGCCTCAGATCTTTGTAGCAGGTCATGCCTCAACTAACGAGATGAGCCTCAAACCTCAACACCTATGTTGGCACATAGTTCAAGAAAAGGTAGAGGGCCCTTGGGGATAACCCTAACGCCCCAATCCATTAGTACTAAGTAAAAAAGTCCCACAAGAATACTTATACATATACATGCTTTCAGAAAAGGCAATAGTTATTTCAAACTCTTTCAATGCACATTTAGGCTCAAAATCCAAACGCATTCATAATAATTCTTTCTTAGGCTCAAATGCTGAAACATAGTCATAATTCATAGTTCTCATGCATCGGAATAGCTCATTCATATATACAAATTGGTGCAAACACCAATAATGCTCAAAGAACCATAATCATAGACATTTATGTGATCACATTCTTGTCATAACCAATATCTTATCAAAATCATATCATAAAACATAATTGGGCTTAACCCACTTCATAATTTTCATAAAAATCCAACGTTCATGAATGCATATGCCATGAATGATATGAGACTAGGATGGGTAATTGAGATTCAAACTTAAATCAATAATATAATATGAAATTGAAGTAAAATTCATAATTAAATCCACATCTAAATCATAATATAAATCACCCATGCATAAATCAAGCTTTAAAGGGAGCATACATCTTCATAACTTCATATCTTCAATGTAAATCATCATAATGGGGCTTAAAGTAACTTAAAATCATAAATAAAGTACATTTTTTCCATACATAAATTGAATTTAATAATTCAAAATAATGAAAACCCACATTTAAAGTAAGCTTAATATTATGGAAAATTTCTTGAAGAGATTTGGGTCTCCTTGATTGGAATGAACCAAGGATCAAAACCCACATACCTTAGCTTTTAAAGAAGGTTCAAGGAGAAATTTGGTGAAGAAAGATCCCTTCCTTGATTCCCAAGCTTGAAACCCACAAGAATTCTTTTGAAGAGACTCTAGAGTGACTTCAGAGAATTAGTCTTGAATGGGGGTCTAGAATTAGTGTAGGAGAGGTTTAGGAATGTAAAAGACGGTTTAAAGGTCTTGAAAAGCCTTGGGGATGAGCCAAAATATCAAAAATGCCTAAAAAAATGTTCCTTTAAACTTTACCCAGAGCTTCTCACGGCTAGCTTCACGACCGTGAAGCTCTTCAGGGTTCGTGAAGGCACCTATCTAGCCTAGACAAATTTTACGTAAAAGGGAATAACATCATAAAGACTAAGGGGTGGGTAAGTATGACTCACTCTATAGGCACCTATCTAGCCTAGACAAATTTTACGTAAAAGGGAATAACATTTTACTCCGAACTCAGAATGAGGTGAAAATGGATGCGTTGGAAAGATAATTCAAAGAGCTTTAATATGATAGGTCGTGAGTCACCCAGTTCAGCTTATACTAAGAGATATTCCCATTTAAAGTTGACCCTTCTATTGGTACTTCTGAAAAACTTAGCCAATGGAATTCCTTTGAACTTGGCTTGATGTAGGAGACCCATGACAACCTTAAGCCAACATAAATAAGCTTGAATTGAAGGCTTTAAAGTGAACTTAGATTGATCCTAGAGATCCCATACTTGGAAAAATTCAACGAGATCACTCCCATAGAAGGCCACACGAGCTGTATTAGGCAACACGGGCCGTGAGACTGCTCGTACCAGCTTCCTTAGAAAATTTTCATGATCAAGTTACGAGATGATGATTCCATACTTAGCAAGATTTCACTCCAGAAACCTTATGGGTGGCCACACGGTCTTGACATCCCACACGAGCTATGAACTTGACCATGTGACCATACTTAGTCCCAAAACTTTTCCTAAATCAAATTTCCATGTTCCATTGAGGTCGTACCAAGTCTGGGTCCTTATATCATCTCTCCCTTGGGAAAATTCATCCTCGAACATGCTAGAATAAGGCTTGAAATGCTTGATATAGAATATGAAATGTCCGAACATAAGGTACAATGCTTAATTCATCATTTGAAAATCATAAAGTCTTTAAAATTCATATGAAAACGTATTTAAATCATTAAAAACATCATAAAAATTTCATTTTCGTGCACATGTATGCATATCATGTCATGAAACTTAAGAGTGGAATAATTGGGACTATTGGGAATAGGAAGAACCTAATACCATAGGCTTGAGTAGATTGGAAAGGATAGAAGTCTCATTGCATCACACTTGATTCCACTTCCCACGCAGCACTTTCAATAAGTTGATCCTTGTTGCGAAGCCTCTCTATTTGCCCATCCAAGATCTCAACTAGAATTTCCTCATAAGACAAGTTCTCCCTGACCTCGACACCTTCCAAAGGCACAATAGGTACTAGGATCATGAATCAATGTCCTCAAATAAATACATGGGAAAATCGGGTGAATAGAACCAAATGAGAGGAAAATCCAACCTATAAGCCACATTTCCAATCCACTCAACCATCCCATAAGGACATTCATACCAGAGGCTTAGCTTTCCCTCTTTTCCAAAATGCACCACCCTCTTCATAGGTGAGACCTTCATAAACACCCAATAATCAATACAAAACTCAAGATCCTTCTTTCTAACATCAAATTAAGACTTTTGATGACTTTGAACCATCTTCAACCTTTCCCTAATCAATTTCTCTTTCCTGTAGCCTCCAACACTAAATCTGAGCCAATAGAAGTCATTTCATCTAATTCAAACCACCCCACTATAGATCTACACTTTTACTCTATAAAGCCCCAAACGGTGCTATAGTAATGCTAACATGAAAGCTATTGTTGTAGGCAAACTCAATAAGTGGTAGATGATCACCCCAAATAAACCTTGAATTCCAACACACAAGACCTCGACATGTCCTCTAAAGTTTGTATTATCCTCTCGGCTTGCCTAACAGATCAAGGATGAAAAGTGGTACTTAACTTCACCTTAGTACCAAGTGCCTCCTTCAGATGATTTCCAAGAGTGAGAAGTAAGTTGGGTACCACAATCCAATATAATAAAGGTAGGCATACCTCCTACTCTAACCAACTCCTAAATATATAACTTGGCATCATCTCTCTTCGTACCATGCCACCAATACACTTCTCTCAAACCCTAGTACCTCTTAGTAGATCTTGGGTGAATAGAATAATCATAGTTATGGACTTTACTCATGATCATTTCCTTAAGACCATCAACATTCGAACATACAATCAATCTTGGTACCGAATTGCACCATCTCCCCTTGGGAGAAAACCTATATTTTATTGGTAACCACCTCATCAACATAGCCAATGATGGGTCTAAGTCTTGCTTACCCTTAACATCAACAACCACAAAAGATTCGGCCCCATTCTAAACATGAACACTAGCATTATTAGAGTCGGTCAACCTAATACCTAATTTAGCCAAACGGTAAACATCTTTTGTCGACTCCTTCTTCCCTTCATCAATATGAGCCACACTTTCCATAGATAGCCTACTAAGAGCATCAACTATAACATTTGCCTTCCTGGAATTACATTATACACTTATATCGTAGCCCTTAAGGAGTTCCAACCTTCTCCTTAGTCTCAGGTTAAGATCCCCTTGGGTGAACAAATATTGCAAACTCTTATGGTCAGTAAAGACATAGACATGTACCCCATACAAATAGTGTCTCCAAATCTTTAAGGCAAACACTACCGCCGCTAATTCAAGGTCATGATTCGGTAATTACGCTTATGCACCTCCAATTGCCTTGATGTATAAGCTATCACCTTAATATGCTGCATAAGTACACAACCCATTCCAAATCAAGAAGCATCAAAATACACCACCAACCTATCTAAGCCATCCGGTAAAGTCAAAACAGAAGCCGATGTAAGCGACCTTTCAAAGTCTGTAAACTCACCTCACACTCGTCCGACCATACAAACATGGCCTTCTTCCAAGTCAACTTGATCAATGGAGATACAATAGATGAGAAACCTTCAATAAACCTTCTATAATAACTAGCCAACCCAAGAAAAACTTCAAATACCCGAAGGAGCAAGCTTGTCAAACAAAACATATCCTTGACCAACTCCTTTTTGACCACATCTATATGATCAACTACAATATCTTCCTTGCCTGGATTGCACTACGAGCCCAAAGTAACTCTCTCTATTCGATAGAGAGGGATGGAGAAACGAAATCTCAAGACATGTTCCATGGCATGATAAGAATAATGAAAAAGTGAGACATTTTCTAAAACGCCTTGTAGCCTCCTATCCATAGATGTGGCATGCTTCACACCCATGAATAAGACTCTACTTGACGTAGCATGTTGGAATCTGAGGAGTATTTATAAACCTAATGTTCTTATACCATCTCTGTCACCACTAGGACCTAGGATCTAGGAGTGACATGGCAAATGGGAACCTGAAGGTCCCCAAACAAACCTCAAAGTATTCAAATTCACATCATTGGTTCAAAATCACATTCAAATAGCAAACACATAATTCTAGGAGATGAGTAAGTAGGACTCACACTATGGGGATATCATAAGGAAAGGGATTAACATGGATTCACATAACATGTAGCACATAAAGACTAAAGGACAGGTAAGTATGACTGACTCGGCAATTTTGGACTTAGGATCTTCCACATGTCCACATCAAACATACATACATATCATAATTCTCATAATCAATCCATGATAGTCATATGTAATAGATAACCATAATCGTAAGCTTCAAATACAACACATAACATATAAATCCGACAAGAGTCTAAAAGATGTCCAACAATGCCTCAAGTCATAGAATAGGAACGGGGCCAAGACAGGTCCCGGGCTCACCCTCAAAGTAAGTAGCAAATTAGAAGCAACATAAGGTAGATAGATAATAGCTTGTCCATGGATGATAAGACTCACCACGATACTTTCCCAAATTCGTTCTAGCCATCAAACTGTGGATGAAAGTAGTCTCCGACCCCTATATGGTTAGATCATATAGGCAAAAGTATGCGTTAGTATGTTTAATTGTACTAAGTATGCGGGCATGCAATGAATGTGACTTATCAAACCTGTATTTCAATGTTAGATAACAAGGACATATAATATAGAAAGAATCATATATCCAAAGAAGGGTTGTATACAATATGCCATGAAGTCCATGATGCATAAAATGCAAAGATGCTCATATATAGTGGGGATATCACCTCAACTGACATATAAGACCAAGCAAGCTTTTACCTAGCATCCTGACATTATCCCTACATCGGAAAAAAGGTGGTCTACTTGCCAAAGCTAAACCATACTTCTCCTTACGGGCCTTCCATTCGAAGAAGTAACCTTCCTTATAGGTCTCCAATTTCGGATAGGATTTGTATGTAATTTCTAGTGGGTCATGCATCAACTAACGGGATGATCCTCAGATCTTTCTAATGGGTGATGCCTCAACTAACTAGATGAGTCTCAGATCTCAATACCTATGTTGGTACATAGTTCAAGGAAAAGGAGAGGGCCCTTAGGGATAGCCCTGATGCCCCCAATCTATCGGTACTAACTCAAAACATCCCACAAGAATACTTATACATATACATGCTTTCAGAAAAGGCAATAGTCATTTCAAATCCTTTCAATGCACATTTAGGCTAAAAAAACCAAACATATTCATAATAATTCTTTCTTATGCTCAAATGCCAAAACATAGTCATAATTGATAGTTCTAATGCATCGAAATAACTCATTCATATATACAAATTGGTACAAGCACCCATAATGCTCAAAGAACCATAATCATAGACATTTATGTAATCAGATTCTTGTCATAACCAATATCTTATCAAAATCATATCATAAAACATAATTAGGCTTATCCATTTCATAATTTCCATAAAAATCTAATGTTCATGAATGCATATGCCATTAATAATGTGCGAATAGTATGGGTAATTGAGATTCAAACTTAAATCAACAATATAATATGAAATTGAAGAAAAATTCATAATTAAATCCACATCTAAATCATAATATAAATCACTCATGCATAAAACAAGCTTTAAAGGGGACATGCATCTTCATAACTTCATATCTTCAATGTAAATCATTATAATAGGGCATAAAGTAACTTAAAATCATAAATAAAGTACATTCCATACATCAATTGAATTTAATAAATCAAAATAATGAAGACCCACATTTAAAGTAAGCTTAATATTATGGAAAATTTCTTGAAAAGATTTGGGTCTCCTTGATTGGAATGAAATAAGGATCAAAACCCACATACCTTAGATTTGAAAGAAGGTTCAAGGAGAAATTTGGTGAAGAAAGAGCCCTTCATTGATTCCCAAGCTTGAAACCCACAAGAATTCTTTTAAAGAGACTCTAGAGTGACTTGAGAGAATTAGTCTTGAATGGGGGTCTAGAATTAGTGTAGGAGAGGTTTATGAATGTAAAAGAGGGTTTAAAGGTCTTGAAAAGCCTTGGGGATAAGCCAAAATATCAAAAATTCCTAAAAAAAAGTTCCTTTAAACTTTACCCAGAGCTTCTCACGGCTAGCTTCACGGGTCGTGAAGCTCTTCATGGTTCATGAAGGCACCCGTCTAGCCCAGACAGATTTTACGAAAAAGGGCATAACCTTTTGCTTCGAACTTGGAATGAGGTGAACATAGATGCATTGGAAAGCTAATGCAAATAGCTTTAATTTATAGGTCACAGGTCATCCAATTCATTTTATGCTAAGAGATATTCCTATTTAAAGTTGATCCTTCTATCGGTACTTATGAAAAACTTAGCCAATGAAATTTCTTTGAACTTGGCTTGATGTAGGAGACCCATGATGACCTTAAATAATATAAATAAGCTTGAATTGAAGGCTTGAAAGTGAAGTTAGCTTGAGCTTGGTGATTTTATACTTAGAAAAATTCAACGAGATCACTCACACGGAAGGCCACAGGGGCAATATAAGGCCACATGGACCATGAGGTTGCCCATACTACCTCCCTTAGAAAATTTTCACAATCACGTTATGAGATGGTGATTCCATACTTAGCAAGATTTCACTCCAGAAGCCTTACGGGTGGCCACAAGGGCGGTGATACCCCACACAAGATGCGAACTTGGTCGTGTGACTATTCTTGGTTCCAAAATTTTTTGAAATCAAATTTCCATGCTCCATTGAGGTCATACAAAGTCCACATCCTTACAAAGCTGATCGTAGTAATCAGGATTGATGTTTGGACTATTCTGTTACATTTCTTATGTTGTGGACCATTAATTTATCTTGTAAAGTTGTCCACTTGACAAGTCATGATACATATCAGGAGCTATAGATGAATCAAAAATTACTATATGTGGATTTTAAGGGTGAACTTTTAGTAAAATAAAAATTGTGTAAAGCTTCAGCATGTTGGGAGGACTTCTGGCACTGGAGAATTTGTGAAACGTGTGGAGGAGTCAAGGTTCATCAAGATTTCCTTGAGAGTGGAAATCAAAGAGTGGAAAATAGATATAGTAAGGAACAAGTCTAAGTAGATTTTTAAGTAGAAAGAAGGATCTTCATATGGTGTTCATTGACCTTGAGAAGCCATATGACAAAGTCCCGAGAGATGTTTTATGGAGGTGCCTAGAGATGAGAGGTATCTCTTTAATGTATATCAAGGCGATTAAGTATATGTATGATGGAGCCAAAACTCGAGTAAGAACAGTGGGAGGAGACTCAGAGTATTTTTCTGTTGAGATGGGACTCCATCAGGGATCTGTGTTGAGCCCTTTCTTATTTGTCTTGGTGATGGATGAGCTGACGCAACCTATCCAGAAGGAGGTACCATGGTATATTCTATTTGCAGATGACATAGTACTGATTGATGAGACCCGGACTAAAGTTAACGATAGGTTGGAGGCCTGGAGACACGCCTTGGAATCTAAAGGATTCAAATTGAGCAGGACCAAAAGTGAATACTTGGAGTGCAAATTCAATGTTGAGAGGGATGAAGCAAACTGTGATGTGAGGCTTGCCACTCAACCTACCCCCATAAGGGAAAGCTTTAAGTATCTGGGGTCCATCATCCAAAATAGTGGTGATATTGATGATGATATCACACACCGTATTGGGGCAGCATGGACCAAATGGAGACTGGCATCTGGAGTATTGTGTGATTCGAAGATACCACCTAAACTCAAAGGTGAGTTTTACAGATTGGTGGTTAGACCATCTTTGCTATATGGGGTGGAGTGTTGGCCAATCAAAAATACACATATCCAGAAGATACATGTGGCAGAGATGAGGATGTTGAGATGGATGTGTGGTCACAGCAGGAGCAACAAGGTTAGGAATAAGACCATTCGAGAGAAACTAGAGGTGGCCTCGGTGGCTGAGAAGATGAGGGAAGCGAGACTGTGATGGTTTGGACATGTGTAGAGAAAGAGTGTCGATGCTCTTGTTAGGAGGTGCGAGAGGTTTGTTGTAGGAGTTACACAGAGGGGTAGAGGTAGACTGAAGAAGTACTCGGGGCAGGTGATTAGACATGATATGGCAAAACTTAATCTCACTGAGGACATGACCCTAGATAGGAAGAAGTGGACGTCGCTAATTAAAATAGTATGGGGGAGGTGATTAGACATGATATGGCGACACTTAATCTCTCAGAGGACATGACCCTAGATAGGAAGAAGTGGACGTCGCTAATTAAAATAGTAGGATAATTTGTTAGTAGGGTTAGGTAGTCAGGGGGCCTTATAGGATTGAGTAGTAGTGTTTTCTAGCTTCTCACGGCTAGCTTGATATGGCAAAACTTAATCTCACTGAGGACATGACCCTAGATAGGAAGAAGTGGACGTCGCTAATTAAAATAGTAGGATAATTTGTTAGTAGGGTTAGGTAGTCAGGGGGCCTTATAGGATTGAGTAGTAGTGTTTTCTTTCTAGCATGTAATTGTCATTATTTTCTGTTTATGTGTTAATTGTATTATACTTTCGTATTGTCATGTGCTTGCTTTTACTTTTGATCATATCTAGTCCGTTCTGTGTATGGGTTTTGAGATGAGGGTTCCCAGGAAACAGCCTCTCTACTTAGGTAGTGGTAAGGTCTGCGTACATTCTACTTTTCCCAGACCCTACTTATGGGATTTCACTGGATATGGTATTGTTGTTGTTATGTTGTATCTATTTTCCATACTATAGTTAACTGGTCCTCTCAAGAAAATCTTTTGGAATAGCTCGTCAAAACGTACATCAAAATATTTGATAAACAAATTTCATTTGACCAACCTTAAAACCAAAAATCTTTTCTATGAGAGGGAGAAGAGACAGTAGAAAAAAATACAAAAAAGAGAAGATGGATAAATATTAGTGAGGAACAGTTTGGTAAATATAATTTATTGTGACAATATTTTATCTTGAAAAAGTTAATTATCTGCTTTTGTGTCTTGAAAGAAGCATAAATTTGTAATTTTCTTTTTCACAGCAAAGAACGGCTCATGCAATGTTTATATCTCAAAGGCGCACAATATGTAACACACAACTAAGAAGAAATAACAATAATAAGCATAAGATCTAGTACAAGATTGTCATAAAATAGACAAGAGAATAACAACAAAGTTCTCAAAGCTGAGGAAACTAAAATGAAGCAGTCTAATGAACTGTATTTGGTAACATATCATCAGTCCAGCTGATGCTCAAGTGCATGTTTGAAAATAGAATAAGCTTCCTTTAATGACAAAAAAAATCACTCCATCTATATAAAATAATAATAATTATTATTATTATTATCAGAGAGACGATTAACTTTGGGTGTGCATAGGTTGGTACTTAAACTTGTATAGAGTTGAAAAGTTAGACACATGTATGCTATGTGGCATCCTACATGGAATCCTACGTGGTGTCCTATGTGTGGTGTCGTACGCATGGTACTCCACATAGGATGCATGTATCTACTTTAAACTTTATATAAGTTTAAGTGTTAGAGGGCATAAATGGTAGCTGAGGCAAAGTTAAAGGATATATCATTTTTCTTGTGGAGCATCATATTATTGTTGATCAGAAGTCCCAATATCTTCTTCGACAATCTACAAAAACAACATGCTAAGAACTCACTACAAGCATAATGTGGAATAGATAAGACTTAAGTTTTATTTTACTACCTCTTGTTGTGTTGCTTGTGATGGGCTTTGCACAACATCATTCTATTTAGTATTGATAAGAAAGTCATATACAGTTGCTCCAGGCTTAGTAACTTCCAGCTCTACATAAAGTTCAGTAAATTTTGTAAAATAACATGATATATTTACGTTAAGTCGGTGTTAGGGAATAAATTAAGTAACATATTTATGTTAAGATGCAAAGCTTTTCTACTTAATTACCATTGATGACATTTTTCTTTTCTTTGTTAAGTATGTTCTTTTCAATGGAGTCATGCTGATTCTTTTCTTTTTTCTCGTCATTCTCTAGATTTAATTTTTGACTCTGCGTCATCTTCTTACGTTCCTCTTTCTCTTAGTTTCCTTCCGATTTCTGTTTCTTGCTAAAGATACCGTGGAATTACACATAAAAATAAGTTAACCAAATTATATATCAAAATTTGAGAATTCATGTTGACAAAATAATTAGTACTAATAGATCCAGAGTTGAAAAAAATATTAGATGAGAAGAAAGAGTACAATTATTCGGAGTGAAACTGCTATGTGAAATTTTCTCCTTATACTAAATAAAAAAAATAGAACATATAATGCACATATGAAAATCTTTTACCAATTCTAGTAACATGGAAAAATAATAAATGGACATTGTTTTTTAAAAAAAAAAATTGCAACATGAGAACAATTTTATTTTTCTAGTACGGATTAGCAAAGAGGAATTTTATTTTTTTTACCAATATTGAGTTGTTTTACTAATGTCAAAATTAGATTGAGAATTAAAATCATACAAATTTGAAACTATCCAATTACACATTATACATTGATACGTGTGGCCATCAATTCAAAATTTAGTGAACATATATAACAAAAATTAATAACTTTACTACAAAGGAAAAAAGCGTGTTGCATACATATATCAATGAATATTATTCTTTAATATCCAAATGAGAGATAAAAGAAATAAATAAAAAATAATTTCAAATCCATATCGGTAGAAATAATCAATGATCTTTAGCAGTAACACTTGCTAGGTCAAAATGCAAAAGAATAAGTGAATAAAATGCGGGAAAATTGGATGAAAAAAATTAGAATAAATTTTATAAGAATCAACTCACCATCACATATTGATTGTTCTTCATTGTAAGAAAATGAAAAATGGACTAAAATCAATGTTTCTCTTGCGTTTATATAATCTCTCCTCTTGGTTACTAAATGATTTCCTTCTGAACATGAATTATATGAAGAAACAAATTAATTTATAAAAATAAAAAAAAAACATGTCTTACAAAATACTAGAAATTTTGACAAAAAAACAGAAAGAGATCGAGAAAACTCTAAGGTTTGCAAAAACTTGAACGAAGGTTCGAGGAGGAGGAGGGCGATGAGGATGGGGGAGGGGAGATGGAAGAAAGAAATGATCACTAATCTGAACTCAATCTTCTTTGTAATTTTGAAGATGAAGAAGACGACGATGATGATTTTGAAAAAAGAAGAATCTAGAGAAATGATTACAAATGAGAACTCACCTTTTTTTTTCTTTGTAATTTTGAAGATGAAGAAGACGACGATGATGATTTTGAAAAAAGAAGAATCTAGAGAAATGATTACAAATGAGAACTCACCTTTTTTTTTCTTTCTAATTTTGCAGAACAAGAATAATCTAGAAATTAAGAGTAGAAGGACTGAAATAGTGTAGAAATAGAAGCATGACTAGAAGACTTTTTCCATGGTTGACTGACGGACTGAAATGACGGTGAAAAATGAAGGACACTTTTTAGATATTATCGATGAACAGATGGGATGGATCCTTTATTTGGGATGGGATGTAGCAATTTTAATTTTTTTGGACAAACTTTATGTAGTTAGTTTATTTATAAAAAATTTCTTAAGTAGATCCTTTTTAATAAATAATTACTAATTTTAGCAATTTTTATTTATTACTATTTTATAACAATATATAGCAACAACAACAACAACAACATACTCAGTGGAATCCCACAAGTGGAGTCTGGGGAGGGTAGAATGTACGTAGACCTTTATGTAGCTCCTAAAACCAATCTCTCGCACCTCCTAACAAGATCATTGGTACTTATTCTCTATACATGTCTAAATCATCATAGTCTCGCTTCCCTCATCTTATCAGCCACCGGAGCCACCTTTAGGTTCTCCCGAATGGTCTCATTCCTAACCTTGCCACTCTTGGTGTGACCGCACATCCATCTCAACATCCTCATCTCTAAAACATGTATCTTCTAGACATGTGTATTTTTGATTGGCCAACACTCCACCCCATACAACAAAGATGGTCTAACCACCAATCTGTAAAACTTACCTTTGAGTTTAGGTGGTATCTTTTTATCACACAATACTCTAGATGCAAGCCTCCATTTAGTCCATGCTGCCCCAATACGATGTGTGACATCATCATTGATATCGCCACTATTCTAGATGATGGACCCTAGATACTTAATGTTTTCCCTCTTAGGGATAGGTTGAGTGACAAGCCTTACATAAACGTTTGCATCATCCTTCTCAACACTAAATTTGCACTCCAAGTATTCAGTTTTGGTTCTGCTCAATTTGAATCCTTTAGACTCCAAGGCGTGTCTCCAGGCCTCCAACTTATCATTAACTTTAGTCT
>DF357302.1:76075-88314 GCA_000787875.1 Solanum virginianum | reverse complement strand
GACATCATCTTATCATTAACCCTCCTAACCTCAACCACATAATCCCTAAGATTCTCGTCTACTAGGATACCTACAATTTCTATCCCTAGAACAACTCGAGTACCACAACTTAAACCCATCCACGTCCTGTGCTTTCGTGCCTACCCATTTGGTCTCCTGGACACACGCTATATTAATATGTCTCCTTTTAAAACATTTTACTAATTCTATAGACTTCCCTGTTAGTGACCCTATATCCCACAATGCTATCCTTAATTTAAATAAGCCTGTGACCCTCTTTCGACCCCTACTCCTTACCTCCGACCCCGACCGACGACATGACCCTAGTTCACCATTATCTCCTGACGCCACTAAACTACAAAACTGATAATCCCTACAAACAAGTACAAGTCATAATAAAGAATAACAGTACTATATACTTGTAATTTTATAAACAAGGAATACTAAACAATACCAGCAAACTACCCACAAACAGTACTATGCAACAATAATAAACAAAAATCCAACAAAATACAGCAATATGCAACAATATAGCAACAATATGCTAAGTAATTTTTCCAACAAACAATATGCTAAATAATATGTATTTAGAAATATACAACAAATATATAGCTATAGGCAGAGGAATCAAATATGACACAAATAATTAGAGGGAAAGGAAAAATTCAGAAATAGAGAGAAAAAAGGAATGATACTCAGCTAAATCAAGAAGTAGAAATGATATCCAAGAAACTAGAAATGATATCCCCAAAACTGATCAAGAAAAGAATGATAGAACCTGGATTGAAACTGACTGACAGAGTGAACTTATCATCGGAATTCTCTATTTCTGACCTAATCGCCGAAGTTTGACTGAAAGCGTCGTCAGAATCTGATGAGCAGTGGAAGCACCAATAAAGGAGATCTGTTCTAAAAGAAATGAACTGAGTCTGCAGATAAAGGAGATCGACAGAAACTGTCAACAAAGTTCGCCAGAACCTCTTAGAGATTAGTTCTTGGAAGAATTGAAGAAGATTCCTAGAGTAATTAATTAATCATACATGCCATTCGAGTTAAATATTTTTGGCTCCAAAATGCATGAATTTGGAAATTCAAGTCCTTACTTCAAAACCCTTAATGAAAAGATCAGAACATCAAACATCCCAGTTGGATAACAATATATAGCAATACTATGATAAATCTGCACTTGTGTTAAAAGCACATCATGCATTCAATATAAAGGTATTATAACTATTCAGTGAAAATAATTTGTTATTCCTATAAATGGTAAATATTTTCTTAATCTAGTATAACTATGTAAGTTTTTCTTTATTTATTTGTATAATAAAATGAGCCTTGAGCTAAAAAATTTACTTAAAAAAAAAGAAGATTCTAGAAATGATTGTAAATGTGAACTCACCCTCTTTTGTAATTTTGAAGAAAAAAATTCCAGAAAGAGGTACAAATATGTGAATTCACCTTTTTAATAATTTTGTAGAAGAAGCAAAAGAATCTAGAAATATAGTTGTGAATGTGAACTTACTTTTTTTTAAAAAATATTTTTTGCATAAGAAATTGTTATTTATAGGGCAATCACATATATGTGTAATTCATTTTTGATTTTGTTTAAGCAGAAAAGTCGTGACTTCTGAATATACATTTTTGTATAAAACTATATATATATATATATATATATATATATATATATTAGCCAATTTATTCTCTGGAAATTATTTCTTTTATNNAAAACTATATATATATATATATATATATATATATATTAGCCAATTTATTCTCTGGAAATTATTTCATTTATTAGTAATAGTTGCAAAAAGGTGCAATGTGTGTCCATTTGATGTTATTTATTTTTCAGTTTATATTTTTTGCAAGAACAAATTGTAAGTTCTTCTTCTTATTTATTTCTCTTTTATAAAAGTTAAATATAGTTGAAAATTAAAATAAAAATCTATGTTATGCTTAAATAAATTTACTCTTTTTTTATCGATAATGTACCAAAAAATAATATAAAAATAATTCACATCAAATAAAAATCATATACTAAATAGAATGAGTCCTTTCATTACCTTCCATTATAATACTTGAAGACGGAGAAGTACTTAAATTGTAAACATTCCACGACTCTATCATAAGATGCGAATTTTTTCATCGTAAGTGTATAAGCTTGTACCTAGTGATGCCTTCCTTGTACCTATATTTTGACTCATTCATATTTATGAAAAGTGTATTGAAAGTGGTTTAAGGTCACAAGAGACCTCTAGTACTTAGTCGAGTTCAAACTTTCCTACCGATTAAGTTTTTCGTATTAGATTATGTAAGAGTTAACTTCAAATGATCATTACTCTCAGAACATAAAGAATTAGGTGCCCCATAAGCTATCAAATTAAAAGGTCTCTGAATTCTCTTTCCAACTCCACCAAGATTCTCTTATCTGGAGTTCAGAGCAACAAAATATGACCGTTTTAATGAAGATTGCAAGAGCAGAGTTTCTGAGTCTATGACAATACATGGGTCTTAAACTATGGTTGCACTCTACATATGTCATTTCGAAGAGATTAATTCATCAATTTTGAGACAAGTGGAGGAACCGTAGTAGTGGGCAATAATGCAACTTATAAAATAGTTGGCATTGGTTCAGTTCGATTTTGCTGCCACGATAGAATTGTGAGGACTATTACAGAAGTCCGTCATGTTCTTGATCTGAGAAAGAATTTAATCTCCTTGGGTACCCTGGATAAAAATGGGTTACAAGTACATGAGTGAATAAGGAACTATGAAAGTGACTAAAGGCTCTTTACTCATGCTAAAGGCCAAGATGGAGAATGGCCTTTACATATTTGAAAGAAGAACCATCGTTGGCTCAGTTAATACATCTACAGTGCAATTATCTAATGATGGCAAGGCAAGATTATGGCACATGAAACTGGGTCAATAAGCGCATGAGGATTGGAGATGTTAAGCAAACGTAACCTCTTGAAAGGTGAGAAGATCAGCACACTTGAATTTTGTGAGCACTGCGTTCTAGGGTAACATAAGAAGGTCAGCTTCAGCACTAGCAAGCACAAGACATGAGGGGTGCTAGATTATATCTATTCAGATTTATGGGGTTCTTTTAAGCTTCCATCAAAGGGAGGAAAGATGTATCTTCTCACATTTATTGATGATTTTTCATGAAAGGTTTGGGTGCGTTTCTTGAAAGCAAAAGTTGATGCTTTTGAAGCATTTAAAGAATGGAAGATTTTGATTGCGAATCAAATGGAGATAAAAATTAAGTATCTTCGCACAGATAACGACTTGGAGTTTTGCAGTGAAGAGTTTAATGATTTCTACTAAGTTCATGGGATTGGAAGACATAAGATGGTCAAGCACACATCACAGCAGAATGGAGTTGCTGAGAGAATGAACATAACTCTTTTTGAGAAGGCTTGTTGTACGCTCTTACAAGACAAAATATCTAAAGTGTTTTGGGCTAAAGAAGTTCAGATAGCTTCTTATATTGTCAATCAATCTCCAACATTAACGATTGACTTTAAGACTTCGAATGAGGTATGGTTAGGTGAACCCTCTGACCACTCACACTTACGAATATTTAGGTGTCCAACTTATTATCATGTTAACAGAGGAAAGCTGAGACCAAGGGCTAAGAAAGCCATATTCGTGGGGCATGTAGATGGAGTAAAAGGGTACAAGCTCTAGTGCTTGTATTTACTCAAATTAGCAGTTAGTAGAGATGTTACCTTTGATAAATCCTCTATGCTTGATCCTCATAAAGTATCTGTGGAGTTATCAAGAAACGAGAACAATGAGCAGGTAGAGCTACTGGTAAAGCTTATCATGAAAAATGATTTAGAGACTCAAGTTGATGAGTCAAAAGATGCAAATCTTTAAGAACTTGTTGTTGATGAACCATACACAATTGTGAAGGGAATGGACAAAAGGCAAATACAAAAACTAGAACATCTTATTGAGCAAGCAAATATGATTGTACATGCATTTGTAGCTATAGAAGAAGAGATTAAGAATTTTGAGCCCTCTTCGTATACTAAAGCAACCTCTTGCAAAGATGTTGCACAATGGAGGTTAGCCATGATAGAAGCGATAGAATCTCTTCACAAAAATAAGACATGGGTCTTAGTTGAAAGGACAATAGGGAAGAGGACAGTTAGATGCAAATGGGTCTATAAAAAGAAAGAGGGCATTCCAAGAGTGGAAGATACTAAGTTCCTGGCGAGATTTGTTGCAAAGGGTTTTAGTCAAAAGGAGGGAATTGACTATAATGAGGTCTTGTTTCCGGTCATGAAACATAGCTCAATTCGTGCGCTCCTAGCATGGTTGCATAATTTGACTTGGAGCTTCAACAACTTGATGTCAAAACTACTTTCTTACATGGTGATCTAGAAGCGACAATCCATATGGATCAGTCTAAATATTTCCTAATAGAGGGAAAAGAAAATCATGTATCCCAACTAAAGAAGTCTTTGTATGGTTTAATGCAATCCCTTAGACAGTGGTACAAGAGATTTGATGCATTGATGACTACACATGGATTCTTGAGGAGTGCATTTGATAGTTGTGTGTATCACAAGAAGAAGTCTGGTAACTCTATGATTTATTTATTGTTGTATGTTGATGATATGCTTATTGCTTCTAACAACATGATAGAGATAAACATTTTGAAGAAATGGTTGAGCAAGGAATTTGACATGAAGGATTTGGGGGCTGCAAAGAAGATTCTTGGAATGGAGATTTCAAGAAAAGATAGTGTTGTATATTCTTGGAATGGAGATTTCAAAAAAAGATGGTGTTGTTTATCTTTCTCAGAAGAGGTAGATTGAAAAGGTTCTTGAGAGACTCAATATGCATATGAGCAAGCCTGTAAGTACACCGTTAGCTTCTCATTTTAAACTCTCGGAGTTACATATACCTCAATCTGAGGATGTGGTGGAGCACATGTCAAAGATCCCCTATGCTACCATAGTTGGTAGCATCATCTATGCTATGGTTTGTACACGTCCACATATTGCCCAGTCTCTAAGTATGGTAAGTAGGTACATGGCAAATCTAGGAAAATGGCATTGGAAAGCTGTCAAGTGGATATTATGATATCTCAAAGGATCTTCTAATATAAGTCTAACCTTTCAAAAGGGTGAAGAAATTTCAATTCTCGGTTGTATGGATTCTGATTATGTAGAAGATCTTGATATAAGGAGGTCCACAACTGAATACATCTTTACTCTTGTTGGTAGTGCTGTTAGTTGGAAATTGACTTTATAATCGATTGTCATTTTCTCTAGAATAAGGCCAGTAAAAGAAGCAATCTGGTTGAAAGGTTTGGTGGCCAAATTGAGTTTGGTTCAGCTGGAATCAACTCTAAGATGTGACAATCAAAGTCCTATTCATTTGATAAAAAATCAAAGATTTCATGAGCGCACCAAACACATTGATGTCAGATTCCATTTCATTCGAGATACGATTGAAGAGGGAGCTATCAAGATCAAGAAGGTTGTCACAGACGATAACACTACAAACATGTCGACCAAGATAGTCCCACTTGTCAAGTTTGCACACTGCGAGGACTTCGCTGGAGTATGCACAACTAATGCAATTTTGGGAGAAATAACTACTACTTGGAGCTAGTATATTCACAAAGGTTTGATTCTTCTTGTTTCTTACAATGGGATTGCCAGTAAGCATAGAAGTTCTAGCCAAAGTTATTCATATGCATGCTCGGAACGCAAGTCAAGGTGGAGATTGAAAGAATTGGTTTGACCTTTGTAGGGTCAAATCAAAATGGAAAATCATTCCAAGGTGGAGACTTGTTAAAAATGACAATATTTACCATGAATGTGTGAAAATTTGGTTGGGAAGACTTTTCTTTGTTGGTAAATATCATGGTAGGTAATTTGTAGTTACACCTTTTTGACAATTTGGCACAAAATGATATCATGGATGAAATCAAGAGGAAGGATTCACTCCTATAAATAGGTAGTCTTGGTCCATTTGTAAAATCATCTCTAACTTGTCTTCTTATCTCTTAAGGCATTTGATTTCTCTCTTGTAGCAAAATACATTAGAAGAGTAGAGAATTGCTGAATTATCTTAGATGTATTTGGAATCTCTCCCTTTTCTTAATATAAAAGCAGTTGTACTCTGGTGGGCGTAGGATCATTCTGATCCAAACCATGTTAAATATCATTGTTCTTCTTTCCTTCTTGTTCCTTATTTTCATATTTTTTCTAACATATATTTAATTGAACTTTAAGATAATTCAGAGCAGAAGTTCTTTTTTGTCGAAGACCTAACTGAGAGCTTCCAAAATATGTTTTCTCAATATCAACATGAGCAAGCTATTGCAAATATTGGACAACCAAACAACACTGAACTTACAGAAGTGCATGGTGAGAATTCAAATAATATACAAATAACATATGCCTATTTATATTTTAGTTCCAATGACAACTTGCTTCATACCAAAATAATAAACTGACTAGCTCTTTAATTTTGTATTGTTATAGTAATATTATCCAAAAATATTAATATGAAATTTTAATGGTTGCAAGAAAGTACCAACACTTGCCAAAGTTTCTTTTCAAGTCAGTATAAGGATAATACGACATATAGAGAATCTCTAATATATAATCAGTAAAAGCACAAGATTCCTAATACGAAAAAAATCTATAATATGAATGTTGAGTATTCTAATTAGTTATTGTTCTATGAAAGAGAATGTTCAGTTGATGCAAAGAGGAGAACTAAGTTCAATTTAGTAACTACAAGTGAAATATTAATATCCAAAATATAAAGCATTATCTTTTGTTAAAAGAAGAATCAAAATCTTTCTTGGTATGTTATAACATTAATTATTGTTGTAAAGGAGAAGAAAACAACATAAACTCATTGAGTCCTAGTCGAGATGACTTTATTCTCTATGGTGATATCCACCTTGAAGAAACTGCTACTCCTAGAGCAACTACAGAGAATGAGACCGAGAATAGGGGGGAAGGTGTTTCTTCTGGAGCATCAACTGTAGATATAGAAGTGCTCATGAATCATCTATTGAAGTAAGTTAAAATTATCGTCTCTTAGAATCTAAAATGTGGTTGTCTCAAAATATGGATAGACCTTGAATTTTGCATTATCCTTCTAAGCATTAACTGTCACGCCTCAGGAGGGTATCCTAGACGTGGCCGGCACCCATAGACTATTGCTAGTCTCCAAGTGAACCACTTGGCGTCATCACATTCATTCAATCAACAACCTCTAGACAATCAACGGAAGACAAAGGAAAGTAACGGGTATACCTCGTCTAGTCTCAAAATAATATTATAAATAAAAAGGCTAGTAGAAAGAAACTAGCTCAACAAGTGTTAAAATCAACATTCAACTCTAGTACATGAAGCCTCTATCACTATCAAGTGGTGCCAATGACAGACCCATAACTACCTCATATCAAAATAAAGCTAATCAAGTCTAACTCTAAAGTAAGATAAAACAATATAATGAATCCTCAGAAGTAAAAGAGGCTCACCAATCAGCGGATTGCTCAGATCCTTAACAATTCATTCGTTGACGATCTCTAATACTTGTATCTGCATCATGAAATGATGCAGCGCTAAGTGGCATTAGTACGTGGAATGTACGATATGAAAAATAGCTAAATAAAATTGAAACAGGTAGAATAATATAGAAGCAACAATCAACTTAGAAAAGCAACAATCAACATGTCAAGTGTCTATCTAAGTGTCACGACCCAAGCCTAGGGCCTAGACGTGACATGGCAAATGAGAGCCCAAAGGGACCAAAATAAGCCTCTTAGCATATCAATCACATATCCTTGGTCGCGGAAGCAAAGTGAACAATAACAAGAGATAACATAAAAAGGGAAGCAGGACTAAGGGAAAGTCTTTGATAATCATAAAAGAATAAGGAGTCAAGCTTATAGCATAAATACATTATAATATTCCATCACTAGCCACGTGGAGGATGATCAAGAGAAGCTCCAGTCCCTACATAGTGATATATTGTAGGCATCAAGTATGCGTTAGTATTTTTGAATCTACTAAGTATGTAAGATGTAATGCGACAAGACATAAGCCAATAAAGTCAAAATGCATAATCATAGTCAATAGATAGCATAACTTCAATATGACATACATGATGAATGCTTGAAGTAAAGTATGCTTATAAATCACTCAACTTACCTAGAATATGATACATATGTGGGAAGAGACCTCAACCGACAAAGAATAAGATCAAGCGGGCTACAACTTGGAATCTCGATGATTACCCCTCATCGGTAAAGATGTGGTCTACTTGCCAAGATAAACTGTACTTCACCTTATGGGAACATGACCCATTTCAGAAAGGATTTCAGGAGAAACTTTACCTTACGGGAACATGACCCATTTCGGGAAGAATTCCAAGAAAGAATGCACTAAATGGATTCACTAGTAAAGTAAGGGTAAAGTATACTCTTGTGTTGGCACATAGTTTGAGGAAAGGAATATGAACTCAAGAAGATGATCCATGCCACATCCAATCATACTTTAGCAATTTGTAAGAAACATGGAAACATGACATGGGTAGCTCTAAAACATCTTTGACCTCTAATGGTGAGTCTAACTTTAAAACATAAGAATAGATCATCATCAAACATTACCCTTGCAGTAACATCAAAGGCTAACAAGAGGTAAAAGCTTCGAAAGAGGGCTTAATCCGGCATTTACAACATCATAAATATTTTCATGAATTCAATACATTTTGAAAGCCCAAAATAATCATAAAGTCACTTGACTCATAAATCATGCAATAGATCATCAATAACTCTAAGAATCCTTGAAAAGACTTTTTATCAAACATTTGGTGCGTGTATAATGCTTGTTCAAAATCATGCAATTCAAGAGTGTAATAATATGAGAAAACTCAATGCAAATCAACTCACCAACACATAGTAAAACCCTTATATAGAATACCCTAAAATTCATCTTCAAATCTTATAATAGATCATAGTTTGATAGCTCAAAACACGCATAGTCTCAATAGACAAAACCTATTCATAGTACAAGCTTGAAATAGATAGTCATGTATTATACATCAATATTTCATAAAACCCCAACATAATTTATACTCATAATCCATAATAGAACATACTCATAGATAATACAACTTAAAAATATGCAATTTTCATGAAAATGGAGATTGGGCTCTATGGGTTAAAGGACCCAATGGATGAAACCCACATACCCAAATTTGGGGATTTCTTAATGTAGACTTGGAGAGTTGAAGCTTGAATAAAGTTCTTGAGATTTAAAATTAAGCTTGAGACACTTAATTTTGGATGAAATATTTGGTTAAGTCTTGGAGAGGTTTTAGAGAGGGTCTTGAGTGATATAGAGTTAAAAAATGGCTAAGTATGAGAGATTTCATATTTAAATGGGGTTATACCCCTTGGCCGAGATAGAAAAATAAAGGAAGATTTTACACTGGTCCACGTCGCTGGCACGAGGAGGACCCATTGTAGAGGCCTAACCAATACTAGTCCACGCCCCTGGCACGCCGCGGCCAAGCGCGAACTGACACTGTTTGTCAAAAATTAGAGAAAACTATTTTTCATTATGGGTCCTCTAAAATTCAAGTTATACCCATTTCCCACTCAATTTTTCCCTAATCAAGAATATGAAATCGTATATTTGATATGATGCATGGATTTTGAGATATATTAAAATTACGATTATTAGCATTTTCAAAGCACATTTTTGGGGCATTTCAATATCTTCCCCTTGGGAACATTCATCCCCAAATGTCAAAGAAACGTGCATAAGTGAAGTAATCATAAAGCTTTTAGTCTGACATGAATGCAGCAAACGCATTTAATCATTATTTTCCAAAAGCCTCAATATGAGTGTCAAAAATTACTATAAACTTGTTACCATGAACATGAATGCATGCAAAATGACATGAGAGTTAAAACGTAAGACTTGAAATCATAGATAGGACTTAATGTGCTATCTTAGGCTGGAATAGAATGAAAGATGTATGGATATTGTTTCTTCGTGCCCGCTCCGGCTCCCCAAGTGACGCTTTCAACTTGTTGATTCTTCCCAAGAACATTGATGGAAGCTACATCTTTATTTCTCAACCTCTTCACTTATCTATCCAAAATCTCCATCGCCCTCTCACATCGAAATATGACTTTTGCCTATTTTCAGCCATCCTCAACCTTTCCCTTATCAACCTCACCTTCTCCAAAGCTTCCATAACCAAATCCGGACAATCAAAGACATTCTAAAACATCTTTGACCTCTTCAACCTTTCCCTTATCAACCTCACCTTCTCCAAAGCTTCCATAACCAAATCCGGACAATCAAAGACATCTCACCAACCTCACTAAGGTACCTTCCCATAGTCTCTATCCATTCTCATGGAATCGGGAATAATAGAATAGGATGAATCATGAACCTCTCTCAAAATCAACTCCCACAAGTCATCAACGTTAGGCACACATAATCTACCTTGGTACTTAAGGTACCATCTCTTCCTTGGGAGAAAACTTCCACTCTGCCATCCTTCACCAAGGTCCTCAACACTAGCAAGGTGGGATCAAGGTCTTATTTTAACTTAACTCTTTTAATCAACGAAGATTTGGAACCATCAACGACCACTACACCCCTATTATCAACTACATCCAACCTAACCCCCAATCTAGCCAACCGCTGAACTTCTCTGCCCGCCTCTTTGTCTTAAGTTAAGATCTTTTTTCATGAACACATATTGAAGGCTCTTGTGGTCGGTAAGCACATCAACATGAACCCACTACAAGTAGTGATGCCAAATTTTCAAAGCAAATACCATGGCCGCCAATTCAAGATCATAGGTGGGATAATTCGTCTCATGCACCTTAAGTTGTCTAGAGGCATATGCCATCACCTTACCACTTTGCATCAAAACACAACCCAAACTAGTTCTTAAGGCATGAAAATATACAACAAATCCTTCCAACCCTTTCGGTAGAGCCAAGATAGGAGCGGAGACAAGCTTATCTTTAAAAGTCTGGAAACTCTTTTCACACTCATCAGTCCACACCAATTTTGCCTTCTTTTGTGTAAATTTAGTCATAGGAGAAGCAATAGAAGAGAAACCATTTACAAACATCCTATAATAACCCGCAAAACCCAAGAAGCTTCTCATATCTGATGGAGTCAAGCGCCAATTTTTAATCACCTAACTTTTCTTAGGATCTACCTTAATGCCATCACCCGACATCACATGCCCTAGAAAAGCAACCTTATTCAACCAAAACTCACATTTCGCATATTTTGCATACAATCTCTCATCCCTCAAGATTTACAACACCATCCTCAAGTGATCCACATGCTCCTTCACACTATGGGAATAAATCAAGATATCATCAATATAACTACCACAAACAAGTCAAGATAGGGTTTAAAGACCCTATTCATGAGATCCATAATTATAGCCGGTGCATTAGTCAACCCAAAGGACATAATCGTAAACTCAAAGTGCCCATACCTAGTCCGAAAAGCTATTTTGGGAATGTCACACTCCATCACTTTCACTTGGTGATACCCGGACTAAAAATCAATCTTAGAAAAGTGACCAGTTCCTTGAAGTTGATCAAAAAGGTCATCAATCCTTGGTAGAGGGTACTTGTTTTTTATGGTGACTCTATTTAGTTGCTGGCAATCAATGCACATTCTAAGAGAACCATCATTCTTCTTCACAAATAATATTGATACACCCCAAGGTGACTTACTAGGCCTTATAAACCTTTTCCAACAAAACCCTCAATTGCTCCTTCAACTCCACTAGGGCCATATGATAAGGGGGAATAAAAATGGGTTGAGTATCGGGAAAGAGGTCTATACCAAAATCTATTTCCCTTTCGGGAGGAACACCAGGAAGCTCATCGAAAAAGACATCAAGAAACTCATTAACCACTAGTACAAACTCAATAGGAAGGACTTTGGACTCAACATCCCTAACCCCCACCAGATGGCAGAGACAACCCTTAGAAATCAACTTTTGGGCTCTACGACAAGAAATGAACCTACCCTTGACCACCACATCGCAACTTTCCCACTCATGGATGGGCTCATTAGGAAATTGGAATTTAACCGTATGGGTTCTATGATCAATAGAAGCATAATATGCATGCAACCAATCCATCCCAAGAATGACATCAAAATCCATCATATCTAATTCAACAAAATCACAAGGCAATA
>DF357302.1:58460-76054 GCA_000787875.1 Solanum virginianum | reverse complement strand
TCCCACAGATCAATAGAAGCATAATATGCATGCAACCAATCCATCCCAAGAATGACATCAAAATCCACCACATCTAACTCAACAAAATCACAAGGTAAGATTTTATGCAAAATGAACACGGGATAATTTCCATAGACTCTTTTAGAAACAATAGACTCACCAATGGGGGTTGCTACTCATAAGGTTCACATAATAATTCGGTACTAACATAAAGCTTTTTGGCAACAAAAGGAGCAATAAAAGAAAGAGTGGCACCCGGGTCTATCAATGCATACACATCAAAATAAAAAATCTTTAACATACCTATGAAGAACCATAGTAAGTCTACTGACCTCTAGAGGGGTATGTTTATCCATGTCGATGGTCATCATCATAGTCCTTAGTAACCCATGGACAATGTCTGGACTCATGATCCATTGCACCACACTCAAAAAATGCACTTGAACCGGCCAAACAATCTAACGGATGATGCTTCTTATACTTGTGGCACAAAGGAGAAGCTTGAACACCAACACCCTTACCCTTCTTTTGAGTATATGGACAATCAATAATCTTGTGACCCATCTTGCCACAACCATAATATGCACTTGTGTTCCTCAGACATGTGTTATTAAGATTTCTCCCATATTTTGGGCACCTGGGATGTGTCATCCCATCATTGCCATTGGACTTAGCATATGGAGCCTCCCTTCAAATTGTGCTCTTATTCTCCCTTCCTTTGAGGCCACCGGGCAACCCCTCATCTTATGCCCAACACAACCATACTTAAAGAAATCTGCAATCCCCACCAAGAACATTCTATGATGTTTCTTGCCGCACCCTTGACAAGTAGCAAAAAGGATCCTTTTCTTTGGGCACTTAGGCACCGATAGTCTAGTAGAAGATGAAGCACTCTCAACTCAGGCTCTCTTGGCCTTTTTTGCCCCTCTTATCATTTGAGCTCTTGAGGGTGCCCAACGATTAGTTAAGTTGGGTGGTCATAACTTTGGCCAATATCCATAGAACATTGTGAACCTCAGCACTGGAAATATCACCATTCTGAATAGCTTGAGACATATTCTGAAATTTAATGGTTAGGGATCAATAATAAGCCTTAGGGGACTTAGCTTAAGTGCACGTCATAGATCATGAAGAAGTGAGACATTTCTTGAAACGCCTCATAGCCTCCCATTCATAGTTGTGGCGTGCGTCACAACCATGAATAAGACTCTAATCGATGCGGTATGTTGGATCTTAAGGACTATTAACAACCTAGTATTCTGATATTAAGTTTGTCATGACTTAAGCTTAGTGCCTAGATGTGACCTGGCAAATGGGAGCCCGAAGGGACCCAAACAAGCCTCTTAGCATATCAATCACACATCCTTTGTCATGAAAGCAAAGTGAACAATAATAAGAGATAATGTAAAATGGGATGTGGGACTAAGGAAAAGTCTTTGATATTCATATAAAGCATAAGGAGTCAAGCTTATAGTATAAATACATCATAATATTCTAAAAACACCTCTAAACATAGAATGGAGAGGGGCCAAGAAACTTTTCAGGCTCACCCTCATAATGTCTAATGTTCAACATAAAAAAAAGTCTTAGAAATAACAAGAGAAAGTAGATAGTGTCCTTGAACTTGAGGACTCACCAAAGCATATCTTCGTGGAATCTCACTAGCCATATGGGGGATGATCAAGAGGAGCTTCATTCCCTATATGGTGATATTATGTAGGCTAAAGCATGCATTAGTACATTTGAATATACTAAGTATGTAGGATGCAATGCAACAAGACATAAGCCAATATAGTTAAAATGCATAATAATAGTCAATAGATAGCATAATTTCAATATGGCATGCATGATCAATGCTTGAAGTAAAATATGTTTATAAATCATTCAACTTACCTAGAATATGGTACATATGTAGGAAGCTACCTCAACCAACAAAGAATAAGATAAAGTGAGCTACAACTTGGAATCCCGATGATTACCCCTCATCGGTAAAGAGGTGGTCTACTTGCATAGGTAAACCATACTTCACCTTACAAGAAAATGACCCATTTCGTATGAAGTAATCCTCCTTACAGGAACATGACCTATTTCAGAAAGGATTTCAGGAGAAACTTTACCTTACGGGAACATGACCTATTTCATAAAGAATTCTAAGAGAGAGTGCACTAAATGGATCCACTAGTAAAGAAAGGGTAAAATATACTCCTATATTGGCACATAGTTTGAGGAAAGGAATATGAACCAAAGAAGATGGTCCATGCCACATCCAATCCATCGGTGCTAAGACTTATCCCACAGAATAATTGAAATAATCACACCTTAGCAATATGTAAGCAACATGGAAACATGACATGAGTAACTCTAAAACATCTTTGACCTTTAATGGTGACCCTAACTTTAAAAATTAAGAATAGATCATCATCAAACATTACCCTTGCAGTAACATCAAAGGCTCACAAGAGGTAAAATCTTTGGAAGAGGGCTTAATTCGGCATTTACAACATCAAAGACAGTTTCATGAATTCAATACATTTTGAAAGCCCAAAATTATCATAAAGTCATTTGACTCATAAATCATGCAATATATCATCAATAACTCTAAGAATCCTTGAAAAGACATTTTATCAAACACTTGGTGCGTGTATAATGCTTGTTCAAAATTATACAATTCAAGAGTGAAACAATATGAGAAAACTCAATGCAAATCAACCTACAAACACATAGTAAAACCCTCATATAGAATACCCTGAAATCCATCTTTAAATCTCATAATAGATCATAATTTTGATAGCTCAAAACATGCATTGTCTCAATAGATAAAACCTATTCATAGTACATGCTTGAAATAGATAGTCATGTGTAATACATCAATATTTCATAAAACCCCAACATAATTTATACTCATAATCAATAATAGAAGATACCCATAGATAAGATAACTTAAAAGTATGCAATTTTCTTAAAAATGGAGATTGAACTCCATGGGGAAAGGACCCAATGGATGAAACCCACATACCTAAATTTAGGGATTCCTTAATGTAGAATTGAAGCTTGAATAGAGTTTTTGAGATCCAAAATTAAGCTTGAGACACTTGATTTTGGATGAAATGTTTGGTTAAGTCTTGGAGAGGTTTTTGAGAGTGTCTTGAATGATATAGAGTTGAAACATTGCTAAGTATGAGAGATTTCATGTTTAAATAGGCATGGGACTATGACCCTAATGCCCTTGTCCGAGGTAGAAAAATTAAGGAAGATTTTACACTGGTCTGCATCACTGGCGCGATGCGGACCCATCATGGAGTCCTACCAACACTAGTCTGCACTCCTAGCGCGCCACGGACAAACACTATTTTTCAAAAATTAGTGAAAATTATTTTTCTCTACGGATCCTCTAAAATCTGGGTTATACCCATTGCCCACTCAATTTTTCCCTCTGATCGAGAATATGAAGTTGAATTTTTGATATCACGTATGAATTTTGAGATATATAGAAATTACGATTATGGGCATTTAAGAAGCACATTTAGGGGTGTTTCATAAAGCAAGAGTAAAGAGTACACAAATGACCCATCTAACCTATCAAGCCTTATTAACCAAATCAGACTCATCTCATCTCAGAGTACTCAGCATAGAAACTTTCTGAAAGTTTCTCTTATCCGACAACAATCACTTATGAGCCACTAATTGTAGAATAATCATACTGATGTTGCACCAGCTATTTCGTACTTACTAAGTAGGGAATGAATCAAAGCCATAATGGACATGTCCAAATGGGGACAATAATCTATAAGTCCTCTATTGATTTTAGGGACTTCTAATCAGAGGGAACCTCAACATAATATGATGTGATGGTTCTAATCCTCATCTAAGCTTGGTTATGTAGTTTGACGAGTGCGATTTGGATTAACTCTTACTCTTTTGGTGCTTGATACTTCTCTCATGACTTATCGTTCATAAAAAAATCAATCCAATCAAATTAATCAAACTATCTCAATCATCTCATCTCATCTCAAATCTACCTCGTAGAGGCTCTCATCTTTCAATCGGCCTCAATCCATGTCTCAATCATTAGCTCAAGGCTTAGAATAATAATTAGGGAACAATCGAATAGACAAATCATTAGAGTTTATTGGGAAGACTCATAGACTATCAAGTACTATTAATTATCACCATTCTCATATTCTCAATCATAATTCACAATCGACATTCTCAATCAAGGTTCTAGACTCAATCCTTATCTTTATTCATGCATGCTTTCAAAAGTTAACATGTAGGATTTTATGCGATAATTCATGTAAAGAATTCAATTCACGAAAAGAGTTCATGATGTTAATTAATATGCGAAAATACATGTTATAATGTAATTGTTTCAAGAATTTATCAAGAAATATGCATGTAACCTCATGAACTTTCAACTCTCTTCTAAGACCATTTAAGGGGCACATGAGAGAAAAATGTTAAGATTTTCGTTTAGCCTTACATACCTGGATTGAAGGTTTTGGATGATCGACCTCAAGAAACTCTCATTGAACTCTTCATTTCCTCGCTCCTCTTTTCTTCTCTTTAACCTAGTCTTTTTTTAAGAACATAGAAAGGGCTTAGAATGGGTTAAAGACCCTTTTATAGTTAAAACGACCTATTTTGATCATATATTATGTCCAAGAGGGGTTTGAAAAGGTCTAGAATGCCTCTCATGAAATTTAAAAAAAGTCAGTCTCGGGAGACGGGGTTCGCGATGAGGACTTGGTATATTTTTGGCATTTTCGCCAAAACTTCTCTGAACGAGTTTTCCAAATCTCGTAAAAAAAATTAAAAAATATAAGTGTTGGTCTGTGATGGATGAGCGTCGCGCCCCTGTCGCATACCTTTATTAGATTGCGTTTTCGCATCAAAAAATTATCTTTTGATTTGGTTGCTCAATAATCAACCGAGACTACTTTTCCATTTAAATTTTCATACTGATTGCAAATCTGGCCTCGAGTTTGCCATCAGAGCACGAGAAGATGCATTACGCGCACAGCTCACTTCTAGGGGTATTTTGATAATTTTACTGGTGTTACATTATATCCATCTTGGGGATCATTCATCCTAAAATGATAAGTAAAGGTGGGTATCAAGGTACGAATATACTCAAGACTTATCTTAAAACTCACTCAATCAATTAAGCTCTCGACTCTTTATCAACCTCAACAAACTCAGACTCAGGAATAGACACATCAACTCAAGGATAGAAATATCAATTAAGTCAAGGGTAAGAACATTACCTTTAATATTCTCATAATTAGGCATGAATAACAATCAAGAATCCTCTCAATACTCAAACAACCAATCTGGACAGTCAGAAGTCACTCAGAATAGACAATTCAGTTTAGATCAAGAGTAGAGATATTCTCTTAGACATTTTCACCACCAAGCATGAATGGAACATCAAAACTCAATCAATTCTAATCGTTTAAACACTTTGTCTATCAATTTTTTGAACTCAAGATGGAAACCATCAACTCTAATCGAGAAAGGGGACCACCATAATATATAAGACTCTGCGGGCATTCTCAAGCTATACTTCCCACCTCGATTATGCTTTTGTTAATGGCACTCTACTCCATCAACTTAAGCTTATAGCTCCCATTCAACTCCTTACCTAACCACTGATGATTCATAGAAATACAACTCATGTAACAATTTAAACGAAGGATTTTTATGCATTCTCAAGCAAAGTTGTTATTTTGATGTGTGTTTTTATTATTTTTCAGGAAACGTTATTGAGGCATGGATAATAGATGAATAATAGTGTAATGAATGTAAAGAAGACAAAGTATGGGTATACTGAGCCCTTCACGGCTCGTGTGATACCACACTAACTGTAGAAGGGCATGTGGAAGTGGCCCAGGCAACTGAGGAGGACATAAAACCAAGTGAAGGATCACAGGGACCTTCACGACTAGTGTGATAGTCCACGAGTCGTGACGAACATCATGGACTTACACTTGGTGCGATGGTCTTAGCTTGAGATGCCGTGATATGGATCTGGAGGAAAATTATCTAAGGTATGCCCCACGGCACACTACATAGACTGTGGGATTTGACACGACCCGTACCAAGTACTGTTAAAGTGATGTGAATATGGCAATACCATCAAAAATAATGAAAATCATGCAAGTGGTGAGAGATAAGGGTCTGTCATAGGTCGTGTGACTAACCATGGTCAGTGACATGGGCCGTGATGATTGTTGGAAGTGGCAAAAATTCAAAAGCAAGGGAGACAATCCATCTGATGGACCACTGACCCTCACACGGGCCGTGTCGATACACATGAGGAGTGACATAATGAAGAGCAAGTTTGGAGACCAAGTATAGCCATAAGGACTATTTCACGATCTGTCTACCGTCACACGGGCCGTGTAGTGGGTCGTATCCATGCCAACGTGATTTTTCCTATTTTAAGTTGGATAAGGTTTTCCTTGTATATAAATATTATTTTTATTTTGTTTTTACTCAGTCTTGGACTGGTGGAGACAGAGAATACAAGAGAACACTATTTTGGTTGCAATTTCATTGAACTTTGGGATTTTAGTTATCTTATTTGAGATTATAATCCATGGATTCACTAATTCTTCAATAGCAAGTTCTTTAATATGAATTCTTCATATTGTTGTGGGTTATATTTCTTGAATATGCTAGGCTAAACCCACAACTAGGGTTGTGGGAACCATGACAAATCAATTAGATAGATGAGAATGGGATAAATCTTGGGATTGATTAGCGTATATATCGTAGTATTCTTCAATTTAACTTCATCCTTAATAAGTCAACGCGTTAGGGTAAACCTGAATTCATTACATTTCCCAAAAGGGATGTAGTGATTAGGATAAGAGTTCTACAACAGAAACTGGGGTTTTTAACCTAGTCTAAGTACTTGAGACTGAAAGGTAAGAGTATTCTCAGGTCGATAACAAAGGTTAGTATGTATAAATTCTGAGACTGAAAGGTGATGAATGGAATACATCTAAGAAGGACAGAAAGGTAAATTAGGTATTACATAACTTGTTAGATCTTATATACGTAATCATAAACAAGTAAAACAAAATGAGAGAGAGGTAATAAAAACAAATGTATATGAAATACATGACATATTGCAGATTTTATGTTCTTATTTTTTGGATCAATTTTTCTTACATATTAACATATTCTATGATAAATATATAGTTGTCCGTTACTATTTTATTGCTGGTCATTTCATTAATTATTTTATAAACATAGATTCGGCTATTGCATTAGATGTCATGGGGAACACAATCCTAGCTTTGCATTAATTGGTTAGAATCTAGCAGTCTTTGTACTCATTCGCTACTTCACTTTAGTAATTTAGTACGCAAAAACCAAAATCCCCCATTTACTTTATATACTTTTATTTTGGGAATAGATATTACATCTGAAAAGGGTGCTAATAGATTTATTCTCACACATTCCCTATGAGATCAACCTCAACTTTGGTTGAGTTCTATATTTGATCAATGACCACTTTACTATTCCTTTTGGAGTGTAAATTTTGGCTTCGTTGCTGGGGAATACGGTGAAGTAATAGACTATTAGTTGCTACTTTCAATGTGTAATACTAGTCCCTAATTTAACTTTTATTTCTTGTTTTTGTTCTTGGTAGAGAGCCAGTGTTGCATGCCAAACACCTGAAGCAAGGGTGAATCACTTGTTCCCTACGTCCCCGAGCTCACTAAGTCAATCTAGAAAATGAATACCTAAGAATGCGATGTACCAAGATGGAGAAAGTTGACCGTGAACCCTGCAGGTGAGGGAAACGATGGTCTGGGTTAAGATGACCTTGTTGGTAATAAGATGCTATTGGCAGCTTCACTTATACAAGTGCCACTGCTACGACTTCAGCATCAGCAACCTGGTGTAAGACCCCACAGACCTCAGCAACCCCAAGCAGTGATAGATGATGATGAGGGTGTTGGGACCATTAAAGTAATTGTCCTTCCCCATTACCTGCATGTGTTAGTTTCACCATCACTAGTACTATGCTACAAATGCTATAGTTGAAAAGGTTGTTCAGCGGGGCAGCAACTTAGGAAGCAAATCAGCATGTCATGAACTTCTTGGCCATATGTCAATCAATCGATATCCCAGGGGTCAGTCAGCAAGCACTTAGGTTGCAGTTATTTCATTGTCTTTTACTAGTGAGGCGACAAAGTGGTTAAATGAGCACCCATATGATTCCATTCGTACTAGGGGAGAATTAAAAGAAGCCTTCTTAGAGAGATTCTTTCCTGCGTCAAGATGAAGCTCATAGATGATATTGGGTCTCATAAGCAACTACCGAATGGAGCACTATATGAAGCTTGAGAGAGATTTAGGCAGAATCTTAAGTAGTGGCCAAATTACCATATCACAGATGAGCACTTGAAAGCAGTCTTCTACAGGTCTTGCAACTTTGTAATGAAGCCTATCATTGATGCTAATTGTGGAGGATCGTACATATCCAGAACGTTCCCAAATATAGTGGTGATCTTGGATCAGGTAGCCAAGAATAACAGAGCATAGTACACTAGATATGGAGACTGCTCTGGGTTTATCTTTGAGATGACTTCAGAACAATGCAATAAGGAGGAGGAACGGGATCAATATATGCGAACCCAACTGGACTTGCTGACAAAGCGACTACTAAATGGAGTCCTAGAGAAGGTGAAAGCTATGGATACGATCCCCAAGTATGATGATCAATGCTATAATTATGATGAGGAGGTGAACTTCTTGGGTAGCCATGGGGGGTTACCAGCCATTCAACGCCGATAATAAAGGTTGGAACTATGGTCGTGAGAAATATTAAGGAAATTGGCAAAATAGAGATGACTATAGGAATTGTGAGCGTCAGAATGATGGTGGTGGAAACTTGAAATCAGAAGAGATAATGGGGAAGGTTCTTGACAAAGTTGATGAAAAGAGAAATATCCAATGTTTGACAACTGGTCGACTCGCATTCCACCTTGATCAAGCAACTAGAGTAGCAGATGGGGCAATTTTCAGCCTCATTAAATCAGACGAAAGCAGGGTCACTTCCTAGTGAAACTATTCAGAACCCGAAGAATGATGGTCACTGCATGGCTGTAACCACGAGGAGCGGTAAGGTACTTTCTAACTATATTATAGCTAGTGATGTAGGTGTGGATAAAGTTGATGGAAAGGTACCTGACCCTATGGAGGTGCATGTTGTTGATGTGAGTGAAGAGAGAATTGTGGCACCAATAGAGCTTGAGGTTGCTAGATGCCCAAGAGTTAGACAAACCAGCACCTCAGCCTTAACCGGCCATTCCCAAGCCACCACTACCACCAATATCTACTAAAGGGATGTTCACCAATATCCACTTGAAGAAAGGATGAGTGTAAACACGCTAGTAGTGGTGTTGATAAACTTCCTAGATGATGGTATCAATGGGTACCATAATATTATGAATGCTTTGCAAGGTAAGAGAAATGCCATTTGTCCCTAGAAAGTTAGACTTGGACCTGCAGAATAGACCTACACCACCAGCCAAACCTTCTATCGAGGAGCCTCCGGCTGTAGAGCTCAAGAAGCTGCCCCAACACTTAAGGTATGCATTTTTGGGCACTAATAACACCGTTTTTATGATTGTGGCTGCAGATCACTAGAAAGACCAGGTAAAGGCATTGTTGGGGGTTCTCCAAAAGTTTAAAAGAGCTATTGGTTGGACCATTGTAGATATTATAGGGATTCCTCTAGGGATATGCACGTACAAGATCAAGTTGGAGGATAACTGCATGTCCAACATCGAACACCAATATAGGTTAAATCCACCCATAAAAAAGGTGATGAAAAAGAAGATCATTAAATGGCTAGATGCTGGGGTGATATACCCTATCTCTGATAGTCGGTGGGTTAGTCCAGTTCAATGTGTCCCTAAAAAAGGGTCCATGACCATGGTAGCCAATGACAAAAATAAGCTTGTCCCCTTGCGGCCTATCACTGGATGGCGGGTGTGTATGGATTACCAGAAGCTAAATAAATGCACATTGAAGGACTACTTCCCCATGCCCTTCATGGACCAGATGTTAGATCGATTAGCAGGTAGGGTGGTATTTCTTCTTGGACGAGCATTCAGGCTACAATCAAATATCTATAGCCCCAGAAGATCAGGAGAAGACCACCTTCACTTGGCTATATGGCACTTTTGCCTTCAAGAGAATGCCTTTTGGGTTATGCAATGCCCCAGTCACCTTCCAATGATGTATGATGTTGATCTTCTCCGACATGGTTGATTACACCCTTGAGGTATTTATGGATGACTTCTCTGTAGTGGGTGATTCCTTTGATGATTATCTGTTGAATCTTAGTAGGGCACTACAATGTTATGAGGAGGCTAATTTTGTGTTAAATTGGGAAAAATGTCATTTCATGGTCAAGAAGGGAAAAGTTCTTGTCCATAAGATTTCTCATAAGGGCACAAAGGTTGATAAGGTAAAGATTAAGGCGATTGAGAAATTGCCGCCCCCCATATCTGTAACAGGGGTCCAGAGCTTTCTTGGGCATGCCAGTTTCTATCGTCGATTTATAAAAGATTTCTCCAAGATTGCACATCTATTGTGCAAGCTATTAGAGAATGATGCGAAGTTTCAATTTGATGATAGCTGCAGGCATACCTTTGAGATTCTGAAGCAAAAGTTGATTTTTGCACCTGTGATAGTTGCACCTGACTAGGCTGCCCTATTTGTGGTTATATGTGATGCAAGCGAAATTGTTGTGGGTGTTATGCTCGGACAGAAGTGCAATAAGATTTTTCACCCCATCTACTATGCCAGCAAGACCCATAATGATGCTTAATGGAATTATACAGTGACTAAGCAGGAATTGCTAGTTTGGTCTACGCATTTGACAAGTTCAGGGACTACTTATTGGGCACAAAAGTGATACTGCACATCGACCATATAGCCTTGAGATACCTCATGGCAAAGAAAGATGTTAAACCAAAGATAATTAGGTGGATTCTCCTTGTAAAAGTTTGACTTTGAGGTCCTAGATTGAAAAGTATCTGAGAATCAAGTAGTAGATCGTTTGTCCAGGTTGGATGATGAGTCAAGAGTACAGTTCTGGTTAAACATCAATGATTCTTTTCCCGATACACAAGTATTAGCAGCTTTGATTAACCTTATTCCTTGGTTTGCTTATTTTCCTAACTTTCTAGTGAGTCATATTATGCCTGAAGGCCTTAACTCTCACCAGAGAAAAAGGTTACTTCATGATATATGTAGGTCTTTCTGGGATGACCCATACTTGTTTTGAATATGTGTTAACGGGGTTATCAGGCGGTGTATTCCAGAAGTAGAGTTGTTGAGTATCATAGAGGCCTATTACTCTTCCTCAGTGGGGGTCATCATGGTGGTGCCAGGATAACAAAGAAGATTCTGTAATGTGGGTACTAGTAGCCCACCATCTATAAGGATTCCCTTTACTTGGTGCTAGGGTGTGATCAGTGTCAGTGATAGGGCAACATGTCTTGGCGTCAGGAGGTGCCCATGACCCCTATTGTTAAAGTTGAACTATTCGACATCTGAAGCATTGACTTCATGCACCCATTTGTGAGAATCTATGGAATGAAATACATCATTGTGGCAGTGTACTATGTTACCAAGTGGCTGCAGGTGGTTGCATTGCCAAATAATGAAAGCAAGAGTGTTGTCCAGTACCTGAGGTGGAATATCTTCTCCAGATTTGGGACACCCAGAACTATCATTAGTGATGGGGGTTCTCACTTTTGTAACAAGGTCTTCCGCGCAGTGCTAGCAAAATAAGAAGTTTGATAGCATAAAGTGGCCATACCCTACCACCCACAGACAAGTGGATAGGTTAAAGTGTCAAATAGAGAGATTAAGGAGATCCTGACCAAGTCTATGAATCCTACCAGAACTGACTGGGTGCGAAAGCTAAATGATGCACTTTAGGCCTACAGGACGGCTTACAAGACCCTCATTAGTATTTCCCCATATCAGTTGGTGTTTGGTAGAGCCTGTCATTTTCCCGTGAGTTGGAGCACAAGACACTCTAGGCCTTGAAGAAGCTCAACATGTGTCACGACCCGAACCCGTGGGTCATGATTAGTGCCCGTTGTTGGCACCCAAACACAAACTCAAAGCCAGATTATAACATATGTCTATTGTTTTTCAGAAATTTTGATAGAGTTTTCTTTTTTTTATAGACTATCCAAACCCCTGCACACAGAAAAGTCCTAGCCAACAGCATATATATACACATTCACATGGGCCGACAAGGTCACCATTGCGGTTAAACCACCCAACATATTCAGTATACATGCATCATTATACAGACTAGGCAGAACCTACATACACAGGTGTCCATAGACCTCTAAATGAACAAATGGAATCATATGAAGGGACAGGGCCCCATCGTACCCTCGTATAGTGTATATGCAAGATAACAAAGCTGTATATACCGACAACAGGCTCTGAAGCAAAGGGAGCACTTCAGACTGTAGGTGGAAATCCTAAGCTAGAGAGTCACTAACCTATACGTCAGTACCTGCGAGCATGGAGCGCAGGCCCTGAATAAAGGGGGGTCAGTACGAAATACGTACTAAATATGTAAAGCAGAATGTATGAAATGTAAACCTAAGTATTAATTAAAATAGAAATACAGAGTGCAAATGCCAAATTAAACATAGTAAATATTTAATTTCAAAATTCAACTCACACACAACACCAGAAAGATTGAAATCTACAAATCTCCAACACATATCAAACACACATGAATGAGCCAGGTACTATGCATCATCGTCCCTGAACTCATACATAGCATATCATAATACAAAGGTGGTATAGTGAGCCAGGCGTTACGTATCTCCATCCCTGTACTCACCCAAACACAATATAATGCGCAGGTGAGCCAGGCGCTACGCATCGTTGTCCTTGTGCTCCTGTGCCAGTGAGCCAGGTATTACATGTCGCCATCCCTGTCTCACATATCATCTAAGCCAGGTGTTACATGTCGCCATCCCTGTCTCGCGTATCATGTCTTATCTGCAAACTTAGTATAAGTGAGTCGGGCGCTACGTGCCGCCGTCCCCGATCCTTCCATCAAACAGCCTAACTCCGGAGTAGGTCATATGCACCAAACCATCACCACAAGTCCCAATCATAAGTGAAATATTCATTGGTAAAGACAAGGTCATATATGAGATCGAAAAAATAATTATTAGAGAATGAAATTCCTTTAACTTACCAAGTTATACATGTTCTTATAATTTACAAACTTCACAGACAGATTTCACAAATCTGGACATGGCATTTAAATCCAACAATACTGACAACTCTAGTACTATTTTTCAAATTCCCCCTCTCCCTGTTCATAAATGTTCCATGGACAACAAGGCAAACAAACCATACTCCTAAACTTGTATCAGTAAACCAACATCTTGGGAAGAGGAATATGTAAGCAAATTCGAACAGACTAATTTTTAAACAGAGAACCAACGTGCAGTCGTAGCAATAACATGTAAATGAACACATTAATGAATACATGACAGTTTATGACTTAAAACATTAGGTTTCGAGGGCTAACAGTCAACTTAAAGGTAAGATCACACTAGAAAATAATAGTTGAATCAACAGGATAGCAACAACCTTGAGACATCTACTGAATATTGCTACTTTAGCTATTAACGTAAGAGAAAACAATAGGGAATTAAATTAATATTCTTTCAATGCTACCAGAATTTCATAAGACATTTCATAACTGGATTGAAACGGGTGGATGTATCAGTACACTTAATAGTGGAATAGCTCCATTTTGTAAGTATTTTCTAAGTTGTCATATAAAATTTAACATGATAAACAAGGCAGATCGTTTCCTGGTTTTCCTTCTCTCCATTTTCTTCTTCTTACATATTTTCGTTTGACAATTCAAAATAAATTTTAGTAAAGCTACTAATTGTACATGAGAAATGTTGCAAGTATACTTTAAAAAAATAGCACCAGTAAACTTCATGAACCTTCAAGCACACTTTCCGATTTTTGGCTAAGATCTTACATGCTTATTCATAATGAATCTACAGTTCTTGGGTTATAGATATGATTATCAATGTTTCGAGCCAGAGAGTAACATATTTGGTGAAATTCAAATATCTTCACACTAGAGCAACCTGAATTCTCAATAAGGATTTCTCCTTTCTCACTATATATAAAAAAAATATTGATATATTAACTCAAAACGAGAATGAACAAAACCTAGCTTTATTTAGCATTATCCTAAAACATATCAAGCAATTATGGGAACTGTTTTAAAGGCCTATCATAGATCCAGTAACGCAGCTACAAGATTCTAGCTCAAACTTACTTAGCTTTCTTGAACTAGATCCTAATTACGCATAATTAATAGATCTTTATTTTTTTGCGGTGTGCTTAGCTTTAGTTTCCCTGTCTAACCATGAGTTGACAAGAACATGACTGAGCTTTCACAAGAATGGCAAGGAATGAGCATAAAACATATTTAAACTTGACTTGCAAAGAGATAGGATCTTCTGAGACTTATAGTATTTTCCATGTTTAACTAAGTCATGCCGAAGAACGAAATGCTTTACATACCTCAAACACTTGTCCATAGTAATCCAAGTGTCAAGTCAATCCAACTTACTCTTCCGGACGTCAACGTCTACAACAAACACAATAACGCTAATGGTTAGCTAAAAGCCCTTTGTGACAAATGATTAATTAAAGGCCTTCTTGGGCTTTATATTCTAAATATTTTACAACAATTTCGGCAGCACATCGCCTAGAATATAGGCTGCCCCGAGACTCAACTCGGCTCCAATTAATAAATAACACAACAACAACAACCCAACAACCAATAATGAGCCTTCCCAAGGCCATAGCTTCACATATTTTCACTACCGAACCTCATTTTTATCACAATTTCAAAACAGGGCAGCATTCAATTTATATTCATATTTATCATATTCAAGCACTCCTATATACTCCAAGAACCATACTACATCACTCAAACGTCAAACGTATACTTTCAACATTAAAATATAACATTCAATTACGTACATGGACCCTAATTCGACTAAATTTCCAATACCTCTTGCACCCCATAAGGATCATAATCATGTCATCTAAACACAATCTCATAGTTTTAAGACAATATAACACTATTTACATCCATACTTGAAATTTGACCCTAACCTTCCTTATTCACAGCCCACCCCCAACACACATGGACCAATAGAATTACAACACCATTTAGGTAAGGCCACACTTAATTTAATTAGTCTAGCTTTTTGTTAAGAAGTAAATTTGTTCAAGTAATTAAAAGTGTCTTATATATGCACACGTGTTTGTACATATAAATATATATATATATAAGTATATACACATACACCTCTTTTAAATATTCTATTTTGACCCCAAACTTTCTAATGAAGTCACTTTAGTCCTGAATTTTCCAAGAATACTATATTAGTCCCAAATTTCATAATGGATCCAATATACCACAATACGGGTTCTAACATTCTCCCCCCTTAAAATATTCGTCCTCGAATGTTAAACTGACCTTATGAGTCGAATTCATAATTTAAGGGGGAGTTCTTTTCCATTTTCCCTCTAGCTTCCCAGGGGTCACCCATCCTAGTACTACTCTCATCCAAGCACGCTTAACTTCGGAGTTCTGATGGGATCCGGTGCGTTAGTGCTAGTAGGATCATATTCGGGACTTCCCAAGTCATTCCTTCTCGGTCCTACCTTGCTACAATGCTATAATAGAAACCTTACTAATCTATTAAGAAGCTAACCACCCCATATCCATAACTGCATCAAAACCTATCATGTCTAATCCAAATTGACCTTGGTGCAATGGTCTCAAGTAAGTACCGAACAACTTTTATATCATAAGAGAATCATACAATGATATCGAATCAAGATCAATTAATGCATGCACATCTCGAAAGCAACTGATCATATACTTGTAATCGCATTCGGTGATGCCTCCTAATCCTGACGTCTGACCAAAGCATAGGTGCGGTGCGAAGGACCGCTAGAACTTGCGATTCAACTACGACCCCTGCCATAACCTACTAATGCTGACATACCTCACCCCATAGGGGGCATTGCTACTGAGGTTGAGGAGGAACCACCGGCTGATTCGGTCGATTGAACTAACCTGTTTGTTTCACGTCTAACTAGATAATCTTTCCACTGGTGTCCCTGACGGGCACACGTAAAGCAGGCACCAGTGATTCGGTAGCACTCTTTGGGGTGCCGTCTCCTACAGTAAGAGCATGGAGGTATGGGTGGTCCCATCGAACTGCTAGAGCTTCTGCCCGATTGTGAGCCTCAAAATATTAAAACTCGGGTTTTCCCCTAAATAACCTGTGCTCTCTAATTCCTTACTGGTAGACTGCGGGAACACGCTCTGTCCTGGCTGGGGAGGATATCTACTATGTTGTAGCTGAGATTGCCTGTCTTGAAACTCTCCGGAATACCCCGATGGTTGGGCCCTTTTGAACTGGCCCCTGTTATTTTCTCTGTCAGTCTGATGTCCTTTACGACGATCTTTTATGCCCTTAGTGTGGGCTTGGATGCGAGTGATATCCATATCGGCCTGGGCCGCTATCACAAAGCACCTGTCGATATAAGGCGGGTGTAGTTCTGCTATGTATCGATGTATTTGTTTCGTTATACTGGCAATATGGGCTGGTGCATACCGGTCTAATGAATCGAATTCCAAACTATATTCTTGGATCGCTCGACCCCGCTGTTTCAGCGTCAAAAATTTGTTCTCCCTGGTACGTCTGACCTCCTGGGGTAGGAAGTGAGCTAAAAATGCCCTAGTGAATTCGTCCCAAATAGCTGGCAGGGCACCCTCACCTCTAGATAACATCCAAGACTCGTACCAGTTGGCTGCTATGTCATGAAGTTGGTATGAGGCCAGCTCCACTGATTTGGTCTTGGATGCACCAATTATTTGCAACGTCTCGTTGCATCTGCTGGACAAACTTGTGAGGGTCCTCCTTAGACTTGGACCCAAGGAACTCAGGTGGCCCGCATGCCAAAAAATCATGAGCTCGAGAACTGTCACGGCTGCCTACCTTCTTGCCGCCTGCGCCCTGACTACGAGCCTATCCCACCACTATCTGAGTCAATAATTGGACTGCCTCTCCTATCTCCTCGATCTCTGGATTATGTTGAGAGGCTGGAGGTTCTGGCACTCGAACCTCAGGAGCTGTCAGTGTAGCCAAATTAGCTATCGGGGGTGCACTTTGGGCACGAGCCCTAGTAGTTCCCTGGGCCCGGCCTGTTTCGCCTATCACTGCAGGCCTGCCTCTTCTGGGTATCTGGTGTCTTTCTTGGAGGCATCTCTGAAATCAAATATATTTTTTGTCAGAAAAGGGGGTCATCCTACTAACACCGCTCTAACGCATGATCTAAGATCAGAAAAAGTGTAACATCCTAAATGTCCTGTAGCCTCCTGTTTATAGGTGTGGTGCATGACACACCGCTAAATAAGACTCTACTAGACACGGTCTGTGGAGACTCCGAAGATGAACTGCTCT
>DF357302.1:36673-58443 GCA_000787875.1 Solanum virginianum | reverse complement strand
AAGATCAGAAGAAAAAAATCCTAAATGTCCTGTAGCTTCCTGTTTATAGATGTGGTGCACTACATATCGATAAACAAGACTCCACTAGACACGGTCTGTGGACACTCCAAGGACAAACCGCTCTGATACTACTTCTGTCACGACCCAACCCCGTGCGCCGTGACTAATGCCCGATGTTGGGACCCAAACGCAAATGCAAAGCCAGATTATAAAATATGTCTATTGTTTTCAAAAATTTCGGCAGAGTTTCCTTTGTTTTATAGACTATCCAAACCCCTGCATACAGAAAATTCCCAGCCAACAGCATATATATACATTCACACGGGCCGACAAGGTCATCGTTATGGTTAAATCGGCCAACATATTCTGTATGCATGCATTATTATACAGACTAGGCGGAACCCACATACATAGGCGTCCACAAACCTCTAACTGAACAAACGGAATCATATGACGGGACAGGGCCCTGTGGTACCCTATATAGCATATATGCAAGATAATAAAGTTGTATATACCGAGAACAGGCTCTGGAGCAAAGGGAGCACTTCAGACTGCAGGTAGAAATCCTAAGCTGGAGAGTCACTAACCTGTACATTAGTACCTGCGGGCATGAAATGCAGCCCCCAAAGAAAGGGGGTCAGTACGAAATACGAACTGAATATGTAAAGCAGAATGTATGGAATGTAAACCTGAGTATTAATTAAAACAGAAATATGGAGTGCAAATGCCAAATCAAACATAGAAAATATTTAATTTCAAAATTCAACTCACACACAACACCAGAAAGATTGAAATTTACAAATCTCCAACACATATCAAACAGACATGAATGAGCCAGGCACTACGTATCGCCGTCCCTAAACTCATACATAGCATATCATAATACAAAGGTGGTATAGTAAGCCAGGCGCTACGTATCGTCGTCCCTGTACTCACTCAAACATAGCATAATGCGCAAGTAAGCCCTGTGCTCCTGCGCCAGTGAGCTAGGTGTTACGTGTCGCCATACTTGTCTCACATATCATCTGATCCAGGTGTTACGTGTTGCCATCCCTGTCTCGCGTATCATCATGTCTTATATGTAAAATTAGCATAAGCGAGTCGGGCGCTACGTGCCGCCGTCCTCGATCCCACCGTCAAACAGCCTAACTTCATATGTAAAATTAGCATAAGCGAGTCGGGCGCTACGTGCCGCCGTCCTCAATCCCACCGTCAAACAGCCTAACTTCGGAGTAGGTCATATACATAAAATCATCACGACAAGTCCCAATCATAAGTGAAATATTCATAGGTAAAGATAAGGTCTTACATGAGATCAAAATAATACTTACTAGAGAATGAAATTCCTTTAACTTACCAAGTTATACATATTCTTACAATTTACAAACTTCGAAGACAGATAGCATGAATCTGAACATGGTATTTAAATCTAACAATACCGACAACTCTAATACTATTTTTCAAATTCCCCCTGTCCCTGTTCATACAAGTTCCATGGACAATAAGGCAAACAAACCATACTCCTAAGACTTGTATCAATAAACCAACATCTTGGGAAGAGGAATATGTAAGCAAATTCGAACAGACTAATTTTTAAATAGAGAACCAATGTGCAGTCGTAGCAATAACATATAGATGAACACATTAATGGACAGATGACAGTTTATGACTTAAAACTTTAGGTTTCGAGGGCTAACAGTCAACTTAAGGGTAAGATCACACTAGAAAACAATGGTTGAATCAACAGGATAGCAACAACCTTGAGACATCTACTGAATATTGCTACTTTAGCTATTAATGTGAGATAAAACAACAGGGAAATTAACTATATTCTTTCAATGCTACCAGAATTTCACAAGACATTTCATAACAGGATTGAAACGGGTGGATGTATCAGTACACTTAATAGTGGAATAGCTCTATTTTGTATATATTTTCTAAGTTGTCATATGAAATTTAATATGATAAACAAGGCAGATCGTTTCCTGGTTTTCCTTCTCTCCATTGTCTTCTTCTTACATATTTTTGTTTGATAATTCAAAATAAATTTTAGTAAAGCTACTAACTGTACATGAGGAATGTTGCAAGTATACTTTAAAAAAATGGCACCAGTAAACTTCATGAACCTTCAAGCACACTTTTCGATTTTTGGCTAAGATCTTACATACTTATTCATAATGAATCTGCAGTTCTTCGGTTATAGATAAGATTATCAAAGTTTCGAGCCAGAGAGTAACATATTTGGTGAATTCAAATATCTTCACACTTGAGCAACTTGAATTCTCAATAAGGATTTCTCCTTTCTCACTATATATAAAAAAAATTGATATATTAACTCAAAACATGACTGAACAAAACCTAGCTTTATTTAGCATTATCCTCAAACATGTCAAGCAATTATAGAAACTATTTTAAAGGTCTATCATAGATGCAGTAACGCAGCTACAAGATTCTAGCTCAAACTTACTTAGCTTTCTTGAACCAAATCCTAATTGCACACAATTAACAGATCTTTATTTTTAGAGGTGTGCTTAACTTTAGTTTCCCTGTCTGAGTTGACAAGAACATGACTGACTTTCACAAGAATGGCAAGGAATGAGCATAAAACATATTTAAACTTGACTTGCAAGGGGATGGGATCTTCCGAGACTTATAGTATTTTTCACATTTAACTAAGTCATGCTGAAGAACGGAATGCTTTGCATACCTCAATCACTTGTCCACAGTAGTCCAAGTGCCAAGTCAATCCAACTTACTCTTCCGAACGTCCAACATCTACAACAAACACAATAACGCTAATGGTTTGCTAAAAGCCCTTTGCGCCAAATGATTAGTTAAAGGCCTTCTTGGGCTTTATATTCTAAATGTTTTACAACAATTTTGCCATCACTTCGCCTAGAATATAAGTTGCCCCGAGACTCAACTCGGCTCCAATTAATCAATAACACAACAACAACAACCCAACAATCAAGCGTCAAACGATTATGTCTAACGTTAAAACATAACATTCAATTACGTACATGGACCCCAATTCGACCAACACTTCAACAAAAATACACATAACCAAATTCCTAATACCTCTTGCACCCCATAAGGATCATAATCATGCCATCTAAATACAATCTCATAGTTTTAAGACAATATAATACTATTTACATCCATACTTGAAATTGACCCTAACCTTCCTTATTCACAATTCACTTTAACAAGCTATTCTTTCAAGTTTGTCTTTCAATTTAACATATACCAACACACATACAAGCTTTAATTTACATAAAACAAAGCTAGAAATCAACATACCTTTTCACCCTCTTAGATGGACCCAAATCAACATAGTCATAAAACCAAGTGTTTTTTTGACCAACCAACGCCTCCACGCTACTCAAGAGACTCAATATGGAGGATTTATACTATCAAAATAATCTTGGATTGAACAAAAGAGAATTTTAATTTCTTTGGGGGGACAACCCGAGAGCTCTTTTGAGCTTTAGTTCTTGTTGCTTTATTTTTTTTCTAAGTGTAGAGACCTCTAGAATTTATGAGATATTATGTGTGTATATGTCTACACAACTTGACCCCACCCCCCACACACATGGACCAATAGAATTATAACACCATTTAGGTGGGGCCACACTTAATTTAATTAGTCTAGCTTTTTGTTAAGAAGTAAATTTGTCCAAACTTTTCAATAAAGTCACTTTATTCTCGAATTTTCCAAGAATACTATATTAGTCTCAAATTTTGTAATGGATCTAATATACCACAATACGGGTTCTAACAACATGAATTGGGATGAGACTGCTAACTTGAGACTTCACCAGCTGAATGAGTTGGATGAGTTTAGCCTCTAAGTATATAAGAGTGCAGCGCTGTATAAAGAGAGGATGAATATCCAGCACGACCAGCATATTACCTAATGGAGTTTTCATATTGGTGATAAGGTACTATTATATAACTCTACATTGAGACTTTTCCTAAGTGAGCTCAACTCTAGGTGTCTGGCCCATATACAATTATCCAGGTATTCTCCCATGGTGCAATTGAGTTAGACCTAGAAACTGGGGATCGATTCAAAGTGAATGGGTGGAGAGTGAAGCAATACTTGGGTGCAGTAGAAGAAGCCTCAGTGATTGAGGTCATACATCTTGATGAAGTCTGAGTAGTCAAGATAGTATGTCATGCCGCGACGTTAAATTAGGCGCTTCATGGGAGGCAACCCATGCATTGTAATAGTACAAAAAAATTAGTTAATTATATGTCATGCAGTGTTTGTCTTTGATTTGTTTTGTTTTCAGGTAGGTATAAGTGATAGTTTGGAGTTCATGAGTGCAACCATGGTGGGAAGGCATGATATGGCTAAAAATTGGCAAAGGAGGGTTCTACATGCGTCTTCACGAGTCGTGTTATGTGGGACAGCTCATGGCATCTGTCGTGTGCCGCATGTATGGTACTATTTGTTTTGACTTCACTAAGTCCCTTCTTACAGCCTGTTCATATGGCATGTGATAAGTTCAACAATTTTTGTAGTACATTGTGAAGTGTGCACGTGCCAATCTTGCCCAAGTGTTGACACACGGCCCTTGTAAATTGACTGTTACTGGTCTGACAGCTCATGAGTCTAGCCTTCTGGCATTTGCACGCCTGACCCAGGTAAGTACTACTATAATTTATTTAGGCTGGTCTAACTGACAGTCTAAACGCATCATGATATGTGTCACGAGCCGTGAGGCTGCTAGTAAGGTGGGTGTTGACTGGTCAAACACAGTTGACCAAGGTTTTTAAAACCCTTCCCTTTGTCCCAACAACTTATTCCCAAATTTCCCACTCTCTCTCTATCTCACGACTCTCTCTCCCTTTCTCATACCTCCTCTTTTAAAAAACCCTAAAATTTCAATCTTCTTTGTAATAATTCGTGAGGCTATTTCATGATTTGTAGCTTCATCGAAGTGTGGGTTTCAAGTCTCCCCTTCATTGTTGCTCATCGAGTAAGCACTCAATTTTTTTATCTTTTAGTATAGATTTTTGTGTATGCATGTGTAGATCTTTATTCAAAATTGCTTCTTTCTTGGTTTAAAGCATCTTAATACATGAAAGTGGTGTTGGGTGTTGCATTTGGCGATGAAAACCACCAGTGTTAAGCTTTTAAGATGTTAACCATGAAAGTCATGATATTTAGTGGAGTTTTGGTATAATTCTTAGGGAAGTCGTGTATATATGCTCATATGTTGATGGGTCGAGGATTAGGTCAAGAAAAATTGCATAAATTTGTATGTGTATGCATGTTGGGCTGAAAGTTGAAAAGGCGGGCTTTTCACGGCCGTTCACACAGACCATATGCTTTTACACGAGTCGTGTAATGGCCCATGACATGTCTTCTAGTCACTACACGCCAAGTCCCTCCACACGGGCCATGTCACAAACCATGTCAAGTTACATGGCCTGTGTAGGGTCCCCTTGAGTCCGTACCATTTATGTGATATACTCTAGTTCAATTTTAAATTTAATTCACATATGTTCCTAGAGTGCAATGGCCCTATGATAGACTAGGTGACGCCACTCTTAAGGGTTATTATCATTTTTATGGCACAGACTCTGAGTACCTATTAGTGTGTCAACCTGTTTGTTCGAAAATCTCCAATAGATTGTATTCTATTGTGATACTTGCAGGTGCTATGGGTCCATGCCAAAGATTGATCAGACTTAGTGATAGTGATGAGCTTGGGTCATGTCTCCACGACTCCCCAACTGTGTCATCTAGCCATCAAGCTGGGAGTGACTCAAGTGATAACTCCTCAGGTGGGTTCGAGGTCCATTTTACAGGCACTGTCTCCCCTCACTCCACTCACACTACAAGTGCTCGTGCAGCGGGCTGAAACAGAGCTCCCCAGTCTGAGGAGGGGTTCATCATACAGGAGTTGAGGAGGAAGTGGATGCCATAGAGTAGGAGGAGGATGTCCTAGAGCAAGAAGAACAGGTGAACACTTCCGAGGACGGCGGGCATAACACTAAGAAATAGGCTGATGAGATCGAACTTCAGGATAATGATGATGAGGGTAAACATTTTGCAATCTCCCGAACGACAGATTACAAAACCACTTAGTGGCTTATCGTATTTCTGCAGGGTTGTTGGACAGTCCTAGGAGCCAAAGATATTTACACTCACAGTCTGACCAATGGCTCTGGGAGGTTCCAATAACGGTCGGTCATTCCGGAGGCTCGAGTCCTTATAGACCAACTTGATAGTATCCCGGAGATTAGAGATGTGTTTGAATCGTACAAATTTAGTTGGATGGCGCAACCACTGGGTTACTATGGGCCCACCATCATTGAGTTTTATTCTAATTATCCTGCTACTCTACTGAACATCGTAGAGGGTAACCAGTCTAAAAAATTAAAGCAGCAGGTCGCATCAGGTAGGTCCACACCGTCACATGTTATGATGTATGGTACACGAGTAGATATTTCAGAGATCACCATCAACAGATTCCTATTTGGTCTAGATTATCGAGGTCCTCCAGATGGACTATTTATGGCTAGACACTTGAAGATTATGGATGAGGGGTGGATGCTCGATTCATCATCTCAGGCTGAACTATTGGGATGGATTGCAGAATGGATCGCCATTCATGGGGCTGTTATGCCTTGGGTCACAAACTCCAAGGTTCCTATTGCCAAAGTTTCTCTGAATTTTATTGCAAAGTTTTGGTAGGCGGTGGTGCGAAAAAGGTTGGAACCCATAGGCAATGACAACATGCTCCAACCTTCGCATGCCTCCCTGGTAGCGTGTTTGAGGGACAAGTTTGGGATAAATGTGGGCTGTATTAAAGCTATTAAGATGCAAAACTAGACTTTATCTGACAAAGCGGGCATGCCCTTCCTATGCCTAATTCATGCACTTTGCAAGAAGGCTAGTGTCCCCACTACATATTATCTGTATAAAAAGATTTCTCCAAGGGTGTTGTAAATATTGCACTGATCAAAGACATCCAAAATCCTTTGATACGGGCTAGAAGATGCATACTGGTGGGCCTGACAAATTTTCCCAGAGCAGCTCCACAACAACCCTTGTCATTTGAGGGTTACACCGCCACCCCACAGTCAGGCAAGGCTTTTGAGTATCCCGAGGGTAGTGGTGTAGTAAACCCCATGCAACAAGGGTATGTAAATGTGCCTTATGAGTTCCTTGAGAGGGTGGTGGCGGACCAGAGGTAGACACAGACTATTGTTGATCAGAATAATTCTTAGGGAAGTCGTGTATATATGCTCATATGTTGATGGGTCGAGGATTAGGTCAAGAAAAATTGCATAAATTTGTATGTGTATGCATGTTGGGCTGAAAGTTGAAAAGGCGAACAACTTTGGGATGAGCTTTTAGGCCAAATCAGGATTCTACAAAATCATGTCAACACTCTGGAGGGATATTTTCATGATATGTTCGGGAGCATGTCCGAGGAAGAAATGAAGAATATGGTTCAAACAGTGAATTACATGAAAGCCTAAATTGCACAGCGTATTTTGCAGTATAAGTGCACCGTGCCAGCGCCGTCTGCTTTTTCAATGCTCCCATAGGACTTGTTTTAGATGAGAATTGGGGTGCTCCACCCACCCCATCAGTTGCACTAGTGCAGCCCATAATAGATCCCAAGAGGAAGGACAAGGGCAAAAGTCGTAGCCACTGATGCAGTCCTCAACCTAAACTGTAGAAACAAGAAAAGAGGCAGACGTGTAAGGCCATGAGATCCTATCACTGAGCAGCCATTGAACAGGAGGAAAGAGTGTGATGAGTAATAGATGCAGCAAGAGTATGAGCCTCCAGGAGCCCTTTAGGATCGGGTGTGGGCTATGATGATAGCAACCCCATAGGAGGATCTGGTCCTACGGGCACAACTGATGCCTAGTCCATCCCAAGTATGTTCTATCCCTTTTCTATTCTTTTATTCTAGTTATGGTGTAGTGAGGACACTATACCATCTTTTTGGAGGGGTTAGCGCATCGTGCCACTTGAGAGTTTTTCTTGCCATGTTTCTTCTCTCTCAAGTGTATTATCTAATAGAACTAGCATGTTTAAGTTGTGGTGTTTGTATAGATACAAGTGTTTATAGAAGTATAAAGTAACCCATGTTGTGAAAAATGCCCCGAAGTAACAATGTTGGAAAAAGGTTATATGTGCTTGCACCCCATCCTGACTAACTTGCATGATTTTTGGTAAGCCTGGTGTGTGTATGGTTGGCATTTTTATGGATGAAGCATTACTTTGTTAGTTAATGCTAACTAGTGTAGAAGATGTGTCGTGTGTGTGTATGAGCTTGTTTGCATAATTCAGTCGATGCACTTGTGAGATAAAACTTGCCTAGTTACTCCTACCGAAATAATTGAATGACTAGATTAGGATGTGATCTTAGGCCCTTTTTGTTGACTAGTCACTTAGCCTAAAATTGATCAACCAAATGAAATTATCCCTCTTGAACCAAAAGTTGAACCTGAATAGACATTTTCTTTGTAATCACCCTAATTCCCTTCCCAATCTATCTGCTGATCTTTATTTTGGTCCTGGTCTCTCAAAGGACATTTTGAACCTCCGCCTAGGTCAAAATCCTAAGTTGGGGGTGGCTTATACTAGCCCTAGTCCTTTAGAAAGATATTGTGAACCTTGACCCAAGGCTTAAGTTGAGATTGTAGGGAAAACAGAAAAATGAGTATGGAAAAGAACTAAGTAATAAGAGGAGAAAAGAAAAGTGGGTTGTGACCATGAGACCAATGATTGAAACAGAAAAGAATGAGAATGAGTGAATGAGCACGGAAATTACTTCCTGCACAAAAGAAAGTTGAAAAAATTGGGGCAATAATAATTGGAGATCAAAAGGCAAATAGCTAAGTCAAAGTAAGTGTCTTGGAGGGAATATTACTCACTCTAATCCTAAATATGTCTTACCCGAACCCGAGCCTATGCTACAAGCTGTAAAAGTCCTAATGTGATCCTTAAAAGGTCATTCAAGAGTTAAGGTGGGAAAAATAAGGGCAAGCATATAATCGAGACTTGTGTGTCCATTGAAAGTCATTTATGAGAGTGGGTGTCTACATTCCAGTCTCTATTTTACATTCTTATGTTGTGAGTGAGACTTCTTTGTAGTGAGGGCACTAATTGGTTGCTAATTCAACTGGTTTGTCCTTGTTCCCAAACTTTAGTGGACTGACCATGCATGTATGATGTTTACCTTAGTCTTTGTGGGTCCGTTTAGGGTGCGAGCACATTTTTAAGTTTGTTAGCGGGGCATATGTGTTGAAAATTGTGGGGTTATTCATAGTTTTGTGTGTGCACTTGTGTTCATGCATTGTTTGGTTGAATCATTATTACATGAGGACAATCAGTTTGGATTTATGCTGGGGCGGTCAACTACTGAAGCAATTCATCTTGTTCAGAGGTTAGTGGAGAAGTATAGGGAAAGAAAGAAGGACTTTCATATGGTGTTCATTGATCTTGAGAAGGCATATGACAAAGTCCCAAGGGATTTCTTATGGAGGTGTCTAGAGGTGAAAGGTGTCCGAAAGAGGACCTTCATATGATGTTCATTGATCTCGAGAAGGCAAATGACAAAGTCCCAAGGGATATCTTATGGAGGTGTCTAGAGGTAAAAGGTGTCCTAATGGCATATGTCAGGGCGATTAAGGACATGTATAATGGAGCCAAAACTTGGGTAAGAATGGTAGGAGGAGACTTAGAGTATTTTCCTGTTGAGATGGGACTCTATCAAGGTTCTGTGTTGAGCCCTTTCTTGTTTACCTTGGTGATGGATGAGCTGACGCGATCTATTCAGGAGGAGGTACCATGGTATATGCTATTTGCAGATAACATAGTATTGATTGATGACACACGAACTAAAGTTAATGATAGGTTGGAGGCCTGGAGACACACCTTGGAGTCAAAAGGATTCAAATTGAGCAGGACCAAAACTGAATACTTGGAGTGCAAATTCAGTGTTGAGAGGGATGAGGCAAGCCTGGAGACACACCTTGGAGTCAAAAGGATTCAAATTGAGCAGGACCAAAATTGAATACTTGGAGTGCAAATTCAGTGTTAATAGGGATGAAGCAAACGTTGATGTAAGGCTTGCCACCCAACCTATCTCCAAGGGGGAAAAGTTTAAGTATCTGGGGTCCATCATCCAGAATAGTGGCGATATCGATAATAATGTCACACATCTCATTGGGGCAGCATGGACTAAATAGAGGCTTGCTTTTGGAGTATTATATGATAAGAAGATACCACTTAAACTCAAAGGTATATTTTACAGATTGGTGGTTAGACCATCCTTGTTGTATGGGGTAGAGTGTTGGGCAATCAAAAAAGCACATGTTCAGAAGATGCATGTGGCAGAGAAGAGGATGTTGAGATGGATGTGTGGTCACACCAAGTGTGAAAAGTTTATGAATAAGACCATTCAAGAGAAGCTAGAGGTGGCACCGGTGGCTGATAAGATGAGGGAAGCAAGACTGTAGTGGTTTGGGCATGTGCAGAGAAGGAGTACCGATGATCCTGTTAGGAGGTGTGAGAGGTTAGTTTTAGGAGATACACAAAAGGGTAGAGGTAGACCGAAGAAGTACTGGGGGAGGTGATTAGACATGATAGAAATAGCCTCTCTACTTTTATAAGGTAGTGGTAAGGTCTGCGTACATTCTACCCTCCCCAAACCCCACTTGTGGGAATACACAGGTATGTTGTTGTTGTTGTTGTTATTACTTGAGGACATCCAATCATTCTATGTAAAGGGTGTTGATGAGTTGTAGAAATACAACTCTTGTAACGCTTTAAATGAAGGATTTTTGCACGGTCTCAAGTAAAGTTATTATTTTGATGTGTGTTTTTATTATTTTTCAGGAAAAGTGATTGAGGCATGGATAAATGGATGAATGATAGTGAAATGAATGTAAAGAAGACAAAGTGTGGGTATACTGAGCCCTTCACAGCTCATGTGATATCACACTAACTGTAGGAGCGTACGTGGAAATGGCCCAAGCAACTGAGGAGGAAATAAAACCAAGTGAAGGATCACGGGGACCTTCATGGCTTGTGTGACAATCCACGAGTTGTGAGGCCCATCATGGCCTTACACTTGGTGTGATGGGCTTAGCTTGAGACAGCATGGCGTGGAGTTGAAGGAAAATTATCTAAGGCATACCCCACAGCACACTACACGGACCGTGGGGATTGAAATGGCCCATACCAAGTGTCGCTAAAGTGACATGAATATGGCAACACCGTTGAAAATAATGAAAATCATGCAAGTGGCGAGAGATGAGGGCCTGTCACGGGCCTTGTGACCAACCATGGTCCATGACATGAGCCGTGGTAATTGTTAGAAATGGCAAAAATGTAAAGGCAAAGGAGACGGTCCATCTCATTGACCATTGACCCTCACAGGGACCGTGCTGATGCACATGAGGAGTGACATAGTGAAGAGCAAGTTTGAAGACCAAGTATAGCCACACGGATCGTTTCACGGTCCGTCTACCATCACACGGACCATGTAGTGGCCCGTATCCATGCCAATGTGATTTTTCCTAAATTAAGTTGGATTAGGTTTCCCTTGTATATAAATATTATTTTTATTCCATTTTTAGTCAGTCTTGGACTACTAAAGACAGAGAATACAAGAAAACACTATTTTGCTTGCAATTTCATTGAACTTTAGGATTTCAATTACCTTATTCGAGATTGTAATACATGGATTCACTAATTCTTCAATAGTAAGTTCTTTAGTCTAAATTCTTCATATTGTTGTGGGTTATCTTTCTTGAATATGCTAGGCTAAACCCACAATTAGGGTTGTCGAAACCATGACAAATTAATTAGATAGATGAATATGGGATAAATCTTGGGATTGATTAGCATATATATCGTAGTATTCTTCATTTTAACTTCATCCTTAATGAGTTGACGTATTAGGGTAAGCCTAAATTCATTACATGCCCGAAAGGGATGTAGTGATTAGGAAAAGAGTTCTACAGCAGAAATTCGAGGTTTTTAACCTAGTCTAAATACTAGAGACTGAAAGGTGAGAGTATTCTAGGATCGATAACAAGGGTTAGTACGTATACGTTTTGAGACTAAAAGATGATGAATGAAATACATCTAAGAAGTACCGAAAGGTGAATTAGGTGTTACATAACTTGTTAGATCTTGTATATGCAATCATGAACAAGTTTACCACATAGATTTGGCTATCACATTAGATGTCATGGGGAACACAATCCTAGCTTCGTATTAATTGATTAAAATCTAGTAGTCTTTGTACTCGTTCGGTACTTCACTTTAGTAATTTAGTTTGCAAAAACCAAAACCCCCATTTACTTTATGTTCTTTTGTTTTGGGAATAGATATTACATCTGAAAAGGATGCTAATAGATTTATTCTCATGCATTCCCTGTGGGATCGACCTCAACTCTGGTTGACTTCTATAGTTGATCAACGACCGCTTTACTATTCCTTTTGGAGTATAAATTTGGGTGTATCATCCACATCCTCTTACTCCATTCAAGCCTACCTCTGACCCTCAAGATTCTATTATTGGGATGATCATATTCATACAAGGCTAACCCTCAATGCTCAAGCTCTATACTCCCACAGGGACCTCTCTTAAAAGATCACCAGTCCTCTTCACTACCTCACTATCTTTGTTTGAAACCCTCATCACAATGTCTTCAATAATCTATCATCAATACTCACATAATAACAACCACTCATTCAAGCCTATCACTCTAACCACTTCAACTGTGTTTAAGAAATTTCAAGCCTACTTAGCACTTCTACCTCCACCATTCGATAAGCTCCAACTCAAGGACATCCCAACATACTCTTACCTATCTATTGCATATCATAATATCTATCTCTCCCCTCCCCCTATCTCTATCCCTACGTGACAAACAATATTGGTTCAGATGTAATAGCCTTCTTCAATGAGTTGAAAGCCTTTTCTCTTGCTTCAGACCAAGCCCATTTCATATTCTTCTTTATCAAACCCATCAATGGGGCAGCCTTTTTTGAATATCCAATAATGAATAATTTGCTATATGATGGGCAACCTTTTTTGAATATCCAATAATGAATTTTCTACAATAATTTGCTAGCCCTAAGAATGATCTTAGTTCTTTAACCCCGGTGGGTGCTTGCTATTCTACTATTGCCTGCACTTTCTTAGGGTCCATGCGCACTTGGTTTTCACTAACCAAATGGCCCAAAAACTTGATCTCGTGATTAGAAAATTCACACTTTTCCACCTTGACATAGAGTTTGTATTCTCTAAGTCTTTGCAACACCTTCCTCATATGCAGCAAATGGTCTTCTAGTTTTCTACTATATATGACTATGTCTTCTAAGTAGACTACTACAAAGTCATCAAGATAATCATAAAGGACATTAGTCATTAGATTGCAGAAAGTAGCTGGGGCATTAGTTAGTCCAAATGACATTACAAGGAACTCGTAGCTACCATATCTAGTTACACAATTGGTCTTTAGGGCATCCCACTCGGCTATGCAAACTTGCCAATAGCCAAACCTTAAGTCTAACTTAGAAAAGAAACTAGCCTTAGATAGCCTATCCAGCAGATCTTGAACTATTTACATCGGGTACTTGTTCTTCATAGTCACTTTGTTTAGTGCATTGTAGCCAACACACATCCTAATGCTTCCATTTTGCTTTTTCTGAAATAGCATAGGAGCACCAAAGGGAGCCATGGATGGCTGGATCATGCCTGCATTCAGCAACTCAGGCAATTGTTTCCTTAGTTCAACCAACTTTAAAGGAGACATGAGGTAAGGATATCGTGCCAGTGGCATAGATCTAGGAATCAAGTCGATCATGTGATCAATTTTCCTCCTTAGAGGTAACTCTTTAGACAGTTTCAGTGGCATCACATCCTTGTATTCATTCAGCAATCTAACAACATCATCATGAACTTCAATCTGAACATCAGGCTTCACTTCCACCTACACAGTAGATATGCAGGTTCACCTCTCTTCAAGTCCTTTTCAAAACTAATAGCCGACAGCAAGGCCACAGTTTCCTTGTTTTTCTTACCTTGACCATCAAAGGGATTCATTCCCTTTACAAATCCTAGGTCCTTCTCACTCATGAACATCAGACCATCTAAATGAGGAATTGGGGCAACCTTAAACTTCCTCATGAAATCGATTCCTAGCTGAACATTAAAATCATCAAATTAGGTGTTACATAACTTGTTAGATCTTGTATATGCAATCATGAACAAGTTTACCACATAAGTGGCACCACTGTTAACGTATGTACACCAGACTAGTGCCTATTTTTTAGAGGCATATTGGCAACCATGCTTTAGCCTGGCTGTGCAGAAGAATTGACAGACTTCATCTTTATTGGACAATCAGTAACTTTCAACCCATACTCTGTAACAATCTTTGAGGCAACAAATGTACGAGTAACATCAGAGTCTACCATCACAACAATAATTTTATCCCAAATTTTTATGTCAATATACATCAGAGTACCAAAGGCATCAGAAAATCTATAGAATCAGTAACACTTGCATAGGCAACTTTAGATTTGGATATCTTCTCATCGATATCCATCCCACCAATACTTGCCAAAGTGTTGATCAAATGCAGTGGGTTGACATAGGCAACAATTTCCTATCCTTTCCCACTTGTTTGCTTCTCCTCTTCAGCCAGGAGTGTGTTGATCTTCTCGTGCCTTGGACAGTTCCTCGCCTGATGTCCCAATTTCTGGTAAGTCCACCAAACTTTTTCCCCACCATGTTTACTTTGACTGGATGAGGCAACATCCATTTTCCCTTTGCCTTTGTCATTTCCATAACGATTTTCGCTTGACTTTCTTCCAATCCTTACCCTTCTCCTTCTTCTTTGACTTAGAAGAGTGAGTTGGTTCAGTGGCAATATTATTTGACCGAAAATCGATCAAGGCATCAGCAGCAGCAATTGCACTAGATAGATCTAACGCTTTTTGCCTATGCAATTCGTTTTGTGCCCAACCTTACATCCCTGAAATAAAGTTGTGCAATTTTTCTTCATTTGACATGTTTTAAATGTCCAACAACAGCGATAAGAACTCCTTGACATAGTCCCATATTGATCCCACTTGTTTTAAACACTTCAACCTGTCCCTAGCAACCCAAGACGAGTTGCTTGGCAAGAATTTTTCACGCGGTGCCTCCCTCAACTATGCCAATGTACTGACCTTAGGCTTGTTTCCACTATCATCATCATCACACTTTGTTTGCCACCACAGAATAGCATCTCCACGAAAGTAGCGTACAACCATAGTCAGTTTGTCATTTTCAGGAACATGGGCAGTATCAAAATAATGCTCCAAGTCCCACAAAAATTTTTCTAATTCTTTTTCCCCACACACACCATCAAACGACTTTGGCTACGAAATTTTTATTTTGGCATGTTCTTCGCCTCCCGTGGGCAGATTAGCAACAACCAAGCAGAGAATATTTACTTCCGCTTCCAGATCTTCATTTTCCTTCTTAAGACCCTTAGTTTGTGCACTCACAGAATAACGAAAGGCCTGCAACTCAGCCAACAGGCTATCAAAAGCACCACGATGGGCCTGTAGCGTAGCATTAAGGCCTTAAATTTGAGTCAGGACATCTGTCACGGCCTCAACACCATCTGTCACACCTAGAATGGTTTCCGATCATGCAACCATTTCTCGCAAATTGTTGTATGAATTTTCACCAGCCATTTTTGTGTTGAAACAACCTTCGCTCTGATACCAGTTGTAATGGGGTCAACCCTTGCGATCTAACCCACTTGGTAGCCTAACTCACTTTTCACTCACTTTGATTAAGTTTCAACACCAAATATAGACTGCAAAATTAATAACATAAGCACATACAGGAACAAGTCTCAACCTTGTTATTTAACTTGTGCCAACAAAGGAAGCACACAACACTTATCCTACAAAATTCGTCCAGGCCAATTTTGTTGTCCAGGCTGATTGTCTGTGCCTTTAAATATGCCATAGCATGCCCCTTCATGTGCTTGCGATGTCAGTTAACATCCCCAACTGATAGGCTTTAATTTATAATTCAAAAAAGCTTATCCTGATATGCTGACTTGTCAAACGGTTAGAAACTCCTTTTAACCATCAACTGCCCATGCATGTGTATGGCACATGCAGACAACCTTCAAATTTTAGTGCCACTGCCTTGCCTTGGCATACAAATTTGCACCTACCCTGTATGTATGTGCCATACCCAGGCCCTGCACATGTGCTTATGCCATGACATAGGTCCAGCCCTGCACAACTTGCCATTGGGGTTTGATTACCTGCACCATTGACCTTGCCTAGCACTTAGCCTCAACTTGTTTAGCCATGACCTTGCCACGTCATAACCTTACCTTGCCTTAGCTTGTCTAGCCCTTGTCATGCCTTAGCAACGTCCAGCCTCGTATTGTCTTAGCTTGTATAACCCTTGCCATGTCTTAGCCACGTCCTGCCTTGCATGCCCTTGCCACGCCAATGCCAAGGTCTTCCTTCAATTGAACTTTATCTTCACTAAAGTCATGGGACCCTAGCTAGGCTCATCAGGTAAATCACTAACCAAGCCTGAACTGCTCGAACCATCGAGTTGAGGGTCTGATAGTTTGTATCTTGTAAGTAGTTAGTTTTCTAAGGTGGAGAACTACGTTCATGCTTTTCCAGACAAGTACTTAGCCTCAAAACATTGCCTAAAGATGTAATATGTGTGATTTTAGTAAAAATCACACTTTATAAATTAATCTTAACTTATCCAAGCTATAGCCCGATTCAGTTATTTGATCATTCATGAGTTATTTGATTAATTTAATACATATATATATTTCTCGTGCAAGTACGGACCCGATATTTTGCTTGCATCATATTTTTACAACTTGTACAACTAGATCAAGAATGAATTCTGACAAATTCTCTAAATTTCAAGAATCCATTTCAAAGAAACAACTAAGAAAAAAATTAATATTTCTTCAACAAGGCAATTCAACAATATCTCTTTTTCACATGATCTTACTAGAGGGAAGTTAATTCCAATTAATTCAAAGTTCAAGTTAAACACTAGTAAAGTTCAACTTAGGTACAAATCCTATAGTTGAAGTTTTAAATTATATCTAATCAAAATTTACAACTTGAAGTTCAAGTTAAGTTCTAAAATCCCAAAGTTCAAGTTCAAAATTAAATCTAATTTCAACTTTAATTAAGAAATCCTAAAGTTTAATTTTTATATTACATTCAATTTTAAAGTTCACAACTTAAAATTCAAGTTCCAATTTTAATCATAGTTCAAGTTAAACACTACTAAAGTCATAATCTTAACAAATCCTATATTAAAGTCCAAGTTCTGCATTATATACAAGTTCAAAGTTCACAAATAAAGTTCAACTTCTAAAATTGTATAAATTCAAGTTCTAATGAAATTAAATATAAGTTCTACATAAATAAAAAATCCTAAACTTCAAACTCAAGAAATTCTAATTGAAGTTCAAATTTTATATTACATTCAACTTCAAAGTTCACATCTTATTAAAGTATTCAAGTTTCCCAAATTAAATTTATGTTTAATTTAAACACTACTAAAGTTCAACTTAAGTATAAATCTTATTATTCAAGTTTTAAATATATCTAATCAAAATTCACAACTTGAAATTCAAACTAAGTTCCAAAATCCCGAAGTTCAAGTTCAAAATTAAATAAGTATAAATCTTATTATTCAAGTTTTAAATATATCTAATCAAAATTCACAACTTGAAATTCAAACTAAGTTCCAAAATCCCAAAGTTCAAGTTCAAAATTAAATGTAAGTTCTACTTAAAAACTACTTTGTATTAACATCAATAATGTAACAACTCAATTCAATTCCAACATTATAACTTCAACAACAATTTATTCTAACTTCAATTCGATTCCAACATTCTAATTAACTTCAACGACAATTCAATTCTAACTAAAAATACCTAATTTACAATCTCATTCAAAAAAATCCCAAATTCAAACTAAAATCCTAAAAAATTTATTTACTCACTACTTCACACAACATATATAAATTAACTATGCTAATACCATTGTAACTTCATGTCATACCCCGGGAGGGTACCCTAGTCGTGGCCGGCACCCAGAGACTATTGCTAGTCCCCAAGTGAACCTTTTGGTCTCATCACATTCATTCAATCAATAAACTTTACTAATCAGTGGAAGACAAAAGGAAGTAAATGGACACATCTATCCAATCTCAAGGTAATATAATATAATAAAGGAAAGGCTAGTAGAAAAAACTAGCTCAACAATAATTAACAATCAACATTTGACTCTAGTCTATGAAGCCTCTATCACTATCAAATGGTATCAATGACAGACTCATGGCTATCTCAATCAAAATAAAGCTAATGAAGTCTAACTCTAAAGCAAGATGAAATCATTGAAATAAATCCTCCGGAGTATGGGAGGTTCACTAATCAATTGAACATCCTAGATCCTCAACGATGCGCTTGTTGATGATCTCTAATCCATGTATCTGCATCATAAAATGATGCATGACCGAGTGGCGTCATATATGGAATGTATGGTATGTAAAATAGTTGAATGAAACTTAAATAGGTAGAATAATATGGAACATCAATCAACTCAAGAATAATTTAAAAAAATCAACATGTCAAATATCTATCTAAAGCAAGAATAAAGAGTAGACAAGTGACCCATCAACCAATAAAACCTCATCAATCAAATCTGACTCAACTTAATAGAACTCAACTCAACTCATCTCATCACAACTCATCTCATCTCGACTCAGAGTGCTCAAGGCGGAAAATTTCTGGGAGTTTTTGTTATCCAAGAATAATCATTTATGAGTCAGTGACTGTACAACAATCATGTTGATGTTGCCACAGTCGTTCCGCACTTACCAGGTAGAGAATAAATCAAAATTAAATGGATAAGTCCAAAATTGAGAAAGCAATTTACAAGTTCTCTATTGTTTCAGGGACTTCTAATCAGAGGGACCTCAATGCTCTATACTCCTCCCAAGACTCAATACTCATAAGACAATCCATCCAATCAAATAATCTCAATCAACTTATCTTAAATCATCCTTATAGACGTACTCATCATTTTTGTAGAGACGTTTCTAATCTCATCAATCAAAATCTCAATCAATAACTCAAGGCTTAGAATAATCATTAGTAAATAATTGAATAGAAAAATCATTAGAGTTCATTTATGGAGACTCATGGGACTATCAAGTTATATCAATTTGTCATCATTCTCACATCACAATCACAATCAACATTCTCACATCAAAGCTCTAGACTCACTCTCTATGTTCATTCATGCATGCTTTCAAAATTATCATGTAGGGTTATGCAATATCCCATGAAAATATTCAATTTAAGAAAGATAAGTTTATGATGATCATCAACATAAGAAAATATATATAATTAATATAACTTTCAAGAAAACCCATCAAGAATCATGTAAGTAGACTCATTAGACTTTTAAATCTTCTATGACCATCTATGGGACACATGAGAGAACAATCTCATACTTTTAGTTTAGCCTTACATACCTGGGATGAAGCTATCAACAATTAACTTCAAGAATTTGCCCTTGAATTCTTCAATCTATGCTCCTCTCTTTTCTTCTCTCAAGTAACTAGAAAAAGACTCAGAATGGGGTTTTTGGCCATTTTTATGCCCAAAATGACTTATTCTGATAGTGCTTTAAGTTTAGCATGGGTTGGGAATTGCCCGAAATGTCCCTCACAAAAGTTAAGAAAAAAATTTCACTTTGGGAAAGCGGGTCCGCGACGCGGACCCATCGCGCCGTAGTGTATTTTTTCCTAGAAATTTTTCGAATGAGTTTTTCAATCTCTATCAAAAAATTAAAGAAAATACAAGTCAGGTCCATGACCAGGGCACATCGCGCCTGTGTCACGCACTGACCTATTTCTGCATTTTGGATAAAAAAATTATCTTTTGATCCAATGGCTCTAAAAATCGATCGAGACCATTTTCCATCTCAATTTTTCATGTTGATCGTATATTCGCATCAGATTTGCAAACGGAGCATGGAAAGACGTGTTATGTGCATGTATCTACTTTAGGGGTGCTTTGATAATTTTATCGGGCGTTACATCATCTCCCCCTTGGGATCATTCGTCCTTGAATGATGAGTAAAGCTAGTTATCAAGGCATGAATAGACTCAAAATTCACACCTATCAACTAGACTCTTGACTCTTTCTCCAACATCAATGAACTTTATTCGGGCTCAAGAATAAATAATCAACTTAAGAAAAGACAATCAATTTAGTTAAGGATAAGGAAATTATCTTCAACATTATCATCTTTAGGCACGAATAAGTGCAGATATTTTGCTTTCATCTCTTTCTCAGCTTCCCATGTGGCTTTTTCAATAAATTGATTTCTCCATAGGACTTTGACTGAGGCTATATCTTTGGTTCTCAACTTGCGAATCTGGCGATCAAGATTTTGACCGGAATCTCTTTGTAGGACAAACTATACCTTCACTCCAATACTCTCAACAGGGATTACCAAAGCAGGATCTCTCAAGCACTTCTTCAATATCGATACGTGGAACACTGGATGAATACCGTCTAACTTGTAAGAAAACTTTAACTTATAAGCAACCTTCCCAATCCTTTTCACAAGATGGTAAGGTCCAATATTGTGTGGAATCAACTCCCCGTTCTTCCCAAATCTCATGACACCCTTCAGAGGTGAGACTTTCAAATATACGCAATCATTCACCTTAAACTCTAAGTCTCTTCTCCTCACATTGGTGTAGGATTTCTAGTGACTTTGTGCAATCTTCAACCTCTCCCTAATGACCTTAACCTTCTCCATTGATTGATGGACAAGATCAGACCCTATCAACTCCACTTCTCAAACTTTGGACCACCCAATTGGTGATCTACATCCCCTCCCATACAAAGCATCATAGGGAGCTATTTGAATAGTTGCATGATAACTATTGTTATATGTAAATTCAATTAATGGTAGGTGATCATCCCAATTTCCTTTAAAATCAAGAACACAGGCTCTCAATATATCCTCTAATGTCTAAATTGTACGCTCTGCCTAGTTATCTATCTATGGATGAAAGGTCGTACAGAAAATTAACTTTCATACCCAATCCTTTCTGGAATGATCTCCAAAATTAGGAGGTGAATTGAGCTCCTCTGTTTGAGTTGATGGACAAGGGAACTCCTTGCAACCTCACAATCTCTTGGATGTACAATTTAGCGTACTCCTCTACAGTGTAGTTGTCTTAACTGCTAAGAAGTGAGCTAATTTGGTCATCCTATCTATTATTACCCAAATTGAATCATATTGGTTTCGAGACATCGGTAGACCAGTAATGAAGTCCATGTTAATCATTTCCTATTTCCATTAAGGAATCTCAAAGTTCTGAGACAATACACATGGTCTTTGATGCTCAACTTTCACTTGCTGGCAATTCGGGCATTTTGACCTGAACTCAGTAATATCCCTCTTCATTCCGTTCCACCAATAAACCTCTCTAAATTCATGGTACATCTTGCTAAAGCCAGGATGAATGGAATATCTAGACCTATGGGCTTTAACCATGATGATCCTTTCTCGAATACCATCAACATCTGGGACGCACAATCTACTCTAGTATCTCAACACTCTATCTCCCTATTTTGAGAAGTCTATCACTTTTTGTTTGTAGACAGCCTCCATCAATTGAAGTATGATC